>JAUTDX010002114.1:0-59407 GCA_030844895.1 Ambrosia x helenae
CAACCTCAGCTTTGGACAGCCTCACGCTTTTTAAAACCAAGTTTCACATACTGCACTGCACTTATTTAAATACTTGTTAATTGTTATTGCTACTGGCTGCAGCAATATGTAACAAAGACAGCACAGTGTTTCAGATGTTACACACATGGGGCTAGAACACCCGCCACATCGTAAGCCTGCTACCTATTTCCTTGTTTGAAAGTATAAATCATCATAGAAGTAGAGGTTTACCGTTAATATCATCGATACGTCTTAATAGGTTGTCCTATTCCCCGTGGCTAGTGACCCAGAAAAAGTAATTATTCCAGCAAAAAGGTCTCCTTCAAAATTTGTTCAAAGTTTATCCTACTTTGAAGAGGATGGTGCAAGCACAAATGGGTCACAGTCTTCTCACTATTGGAGGGCATCAAAGCTGGGAACAGAGAGAGGATAGTTTTAAGCTCAAATCAAGCATGAAGGTAGTTTATCTAACTATCGTATATCTTGTGTGTCAATTTGATTTCAATTCATAGATGGTGATTTTTATCATTTCTTTATTAGGTACATTGTGGTTTTATGAAAAATGGTGGTGCGGAAATGTCTCCCAAAGACATGAAATATGTCAAAAAGTGTAAATTTGTGGTTGCATCTGGAATATTTGATGGATATGATACACCTCATCAGCCATCAAATGTAAGTTCTAGATCCAAGAAACTCTTTTGTTTTCTTATGGTGGTAGATGAGATATCTTTAGATTTTATAAAGAGTAATGTTAGTGTGAGAGACGATGAATGGGTCGGTATATGGCGCCTTATCGTGCTTAAGAATCCACCATATGATGAGCCTAGACGGAATGGGAAGGTTCCTAAAATATTGACTCATCGACTTTTCCCTCAAGCTCTATACAGCATCTGGATTTGATGAAAAATGGAGCTAATCGTTGATCCTTTGCTTATGTGGAAAGGTATAGTCTCTTTTTTTACACATATATTTCTTAAAATTTTTGTGATTCTTAAGGTTCACGCTATGGACAGATATTTATGGCGTGGAAAGTATACATTTGCCATAGCTCAGCATAAGCATCACAGGAATATATACGAAGAGGCTGATTCTAACAAACGAAGGAAGATATGCTCGGCTCTTTTCGATCACCATATGAAAATATATCGTTATGAGGGATTATAGCCTTGGAGCCGTTGAAGCAAACCAAAAGCGGTAAGTCGGTAACATTCTAACATATTTTATATGTTATATGCTTATATCTTACCCTTTATTTCATGAAATTTTGTGATGTTTGACCACCAGCATAGTTTAAGAAAATTTTCTTGCAGTTACATAAATGTTTTAAAATACCCTCCAACAACATAATAGCAGAACATTTGGAACTGCATCTATTTCATCACTTAGATTTGCTTTTACCAAGAATTTTTTTTTGAAGAAAATTATTGTTTTGAGTTGGCTTTAATCTGTGAAAGTTTGCACATTTTACTTTAAAAGCCAAATCAGGAGACTTTTTGTAACAAGTATCAACTGTATTGTAATTTCTAAGTAAGATTGCAATACAAAGAGCTGTTGGATGTGTGTGTGTGTGTGTTTTAATTGAGTATGATAAAACATATATATAGATATAGTTATGTATATGATTACACATTTATCTCATTGGTAATTTTGTTGCCAACGTCTTACTTCTCGAAGTCAGATTTTTAATTGACCAATCAAAAAACAAGAATCATAGTTGTTAAAGCAAACACTCAAAATTTCAGTTTAGAAGCACATTGGAACACCTTCTAGATGTTTCTTTGGTGCTGACTGTTAAAAAGTTAATAATTGTTGACTTGTTGTGTCTCATTATAATCGCAACGGGTGACTGGCCCACACAATTCAATGGAAGGAGTTTGACTATATTGTAAACCAAAATGGTTAAACTACGAAAAGGTTGATTGTAATATTGATCGTGTACATAATAGGGTTAGCTAGGCCTCTGTATAGTGTATACTGTATAGTGTATATAGAGTCCAACACTACACAGATAGTCAGATATTATTGATAACTATATAACTAGTCTAATATGCCCCCAAGCTAAGGACAGGATGTAGGCTGTAGCTTGGAACGTAAAAAGAAATCTAAATCTACACGGTGACAACTTCCGAGCCGTGCGTTCCTGGTCACGTTTGACAACGGAACTTAGATTCCCGGCAAGATATGTTGGCAGCATGGCAACACGGACGTGGGTGGTGAAAACCAGTTTAGTTTCCGACAGTAGGGTCGTTTGTTAAACGCGAATCAGGTGGTGGTAGATTAGTTGCTACTTGCTAGAATCAGCCTGCGGTGAGCAACAATTTGCTAGGGCGTATGGCTTTTGTAATAGGCGGCTAGGGTTTAGGGAGGAGGGTAGGTTGTTTCTGCTACGGTTTTGTTGAGACACGGCCCTGCTATTGCAGCAGCAGATTTTATGGGGCGATTTTTACAAGAGAGGTCGCGTCTCATCAAATGATATGTGGCTTTGTGATCGCAGCTAAGTTTAGGAGCGACCGGAGGGTGATACCAAGTTAAACCACAAATGTTGATTGTACATTGATTGTGTGTGTAATAGGGTTACATAGGCATCTATTGCATATAGATACCTTCTAAACTAAAGTGTGCTCATAAGTACATAAAAATCTTATATGAATTAGTTTAATCTATGTATTCTAACAATTTACTTATTACATTCTAACAGTTTTTTTTTTTTTTCGGATTTTTTAGTGTTTTAGTTGTACATTGTTCTGAAATCTGATGTTATATTATTTGTAAACCAGATGTACCAGAAGGAGCTATAATCATACGCGAACATACGCCACTGAACAACTTATTCAGCTGCCTGTGGTTCAACGAGGTGAATCTATTCACACCAAGAGATCAGTTAAGTTTCGGGTTTGTCGTTTACAGATTAAAGGGCAGTTTCAAGTTGTTCATGTTCCCAAACTGTGAATATAACTCGATCTTCATACTACCACCCCCACACACGTGAATTCCTCAAAAATCGAGTGGTTAAATCCTTAAACGATTTAAAGGCAACAACAGTGGATTAAAAGAAAGCAGGGAGGATTAGGGTTGTGGTCTCCTTATCCCGCTGACCTTAAGTCGGTTATACTTCCACCTGTAGCAAGAACATCTAAAGCCGGATGATTCAAGAGCTTGTATTCGCGTTTTTGACACATTGTTCTTAGTTTGTATAAACATTTAAAGTTTTCACTATGCCGTTAGCTGGATCGTTTCCTCGTATGAAGGTTGTAGGTTAGAATTTGTTATTGTTTTTCACTTGTGATTTAGAAGAAAAGATTATGTACCTTGATTGTTAATATTGCTGGTTGATATTATAAAAACCAACATACTTTCTTATTTTATATGAAAATGACTCATAGATTTTTTTTGAATTAAAAAGTGAAATTTTAAAGAAATCGTTTAAACTTGTCAAAATTAAGAATAAATTTTGTGATCATATAATATGGTAAGAATTTGTATATTCTAAGTAGTAGAAAATAAGGAGGTGGTAGTGTTCTAGGGCTGTAAATGAGTCTACATGACATCTCTTTTGATTAAAAAGAAACTAGTAATATGCCATGCGTGTTGCAGCGGGCTTTTGTTTAGCATCGGTTCAATTCAGTATGGTAATCGAACTCTGTATAGCCATCGGAAAAAATATGTTTAAAAAGATAGCAACACATGTTATATCATGAATATTTAGGCACACAAAGCCCAGGTGAACATTTGGCATCGTTTCTATTTGTTGCAGTACGGTAATATACGTTATTAACTTATTCAATTGGACTTTAAAAAACTTATGTTCGTTGACTAAAGATAACCACACATTTGTATTTTTTAACAATATTATTTTTGAAGTAAGCATGCATATGGGTGAAAATAAACAATGAAAATAGAAGAAAAGTAGATAGAGAAGTTTGCATCAAAGAAATCATTTTTATTGTACAGATGTATATAGGATTTATAAAGTATATAATAATATATTTATACTTTATAATTTAAAAAAACACTTGTGTTAAGTTAAATGATTAGAAAATGGTTATTTCTGCATTAAATGATAAAGCAAGTACACAACCTCTTTTGAGTAAATATCACTCCATCACCACCCCTCACCCTAACCAATGCCCAGCCTCCTACGGTAGCGGAATTTCTCACCCCTTCACCTATTGCCACTGCCGACCGACCCCACCATCTTAAGTTTGATGTCAAAATGTCACTACCCGACCTTACTCTCTCCTATTCCCCTCTCAACTCTTTTCTGCCATAAGATATCAACTTTCGATTGAAGCTGTGTTTCCGGGCAGCGGGTTGGCAACAATAGCCGCTTCCAGGTACAAAAGGCGAGCGGCGGTCGTCGATCCGCGCGTGCCTTCACTGGAAAACGCTTTGTGTGGTCGCTGGAGGTTGTCTGCCATCAACAAACCACATGTCCAACGCCGTTTTTCCAATCGCCAAACACCATAGGCCACTCTCCTCAATCCACATCGATATAGTCGGTCCACCGCTACTGTCGGATACATGGAAGCAACTCGGTTTCGTAGTCTCCCTTTGGTAATGTCATTGAACCTGGTATATAACCTGAAACACGATAAGAAAGACCCGAGGTTACCTCAAGCGCCGACAAAACCCTTCAACAATGACAACCAGTGATTGATTAGTCAGAGAGATCATATGTAGGTGTAGTTTTTTCAACCCAACAATTACGTACAAGACATAAAGCAAGCTATGTACAATATCACAAAGCCAGAAAACCCATATTGCATGATGTACAATACCACAATGCATAAACCATTTGTAAATTAATATAGATATATATATATATTATAATTATATACAGTCCATAGTCGTCACATATGTAATGATGTCAAAATAACATGATATCATTGAACTATAAAGAATTTATTCCCAAACCCAAAGTTTTACACCCTGAGATTTATTACAAATCTGAAAGAAAAACTATAAACTCTCTCAACCTATACAAATTTCTGATTTAACTG
Source organism: Ambrosia x helenae (assembly GCA_030844895.1). Taxonomy (NCBI): domain Eukaryota; kingdom Viridiplantae; phylum Streptophyta; class Magnoliopsida; order Asterales; family Asteraceae; genus Ambrosia; species Ambrosia x helenae. The sequence continues at coordinate 5,001 of JAUTDX010002114.1, forward strand.
ATCTCACCACTCAATATGAACAACAGATTTACAGACTCAACAATGGTGTTCAAAGCTTCTAAACCTGATCAACAATGGTGACTAGAGATGAAACCCTAAGGTGAACGAGAGAGAAAATACAAAAGATCTAAATATTATGACTATGTGAGAGAGAGAGAGACAGAAAACACAATCTATTTATATTATAGTAGCTCTCACAATCCCATTCTTCGAAACATATGGACGGCTAAGATCTTTCCTTTGTAATGAATCCATCGTCCCAGATATGTTTGTGTTTCTTGACAAGGATTGCCAACATGGCAATCCTGAGTTATAATCAGGCTTCTCACAAAGCTGGACTGGACTTGGGCTGACTCTTCTTGGACCGGACCATCAACAGACTTGAACCACAAGACCTTTAGTCCAATAACTCTTTTCTTTAATCTTTAGCCCATCTTTATGCTTAGCCAATATCATGCCCAATGTTATTTTACCTACAAACAATTCTTATGCAAAATATTCAAACACATATTTTAATAATAATCCTAGATACTAAAATTGTATAAGAAAATATTACCTCTTATATTTTCAACACCCCTCCTCAATTTTAGTATCCAAAAGGATTATACATATTCAAATACTTACACAACTCAATATGTTGCCCAACACCAAGACCCTTGGTCAAAATATCTGCCAACTGATTGTCAGATTTAACCTTAACAGTCTTTACAAACCCTTTTGAAACCAAGTCTCTAAGGAAAAGAGATCAAGTTCAAAGTGTTTTGTTTTATCAAAAAAACACTGGATTTGCCACTATAGATAAAGCAGCACTGTTATCACAAAACAAACTAACAGGTAGTTCAACCTGAATATGCAATTCAGACAACACATTTATTAACCATAAAATCTCACAAGAAATTGTACACATGGCTCTGAATTCTGCTTCTTTAGATGACCTAGCAATAGTGGACTGTTTTTTGCTTTTCCAGGATATCAAACATTCTCCTAGAAATATACAAAAACCAGTCACAAATTTTCTTGTATCAACACATTTAGCCCAGTCAGAATCTGAATAGGCCATTAATTTGAATGTGTTACTTTTCTTAAAACAAATTCCCTTTCCAGAGCCTCTTTTAAATATCTTAGTAGTCTAAATGCAATCTTTAGGTGTCCCTTAGTTGGTTTGTGCATGTATTGACTTAAAAAATGCACAGCATAGGAAATATCTGGTCTAGTATGTGATAAATAGATCAGTTTTCCTACCAACTGTTGATAACCAGTTATATTGGTTAACACCTGATTACTAGATTTGCAAATATTAACTAAGACATGATTGGGCTCTAAGGGACTCTTAACAGGTTTGCATGCAAGCATACCATACTCTGCTAAGAGGTCCATGCAGTATTTCCTTTGTGACAAACAAACATTTTCATCACAGGAAACAACCTCAAGGCCTAGGAAATATTTCAATTCCCCTAGGTCCTTGATCATGAACTTTTGTCTAAGACAGTCTTTTATTCTATCTATTTCTTTGACACTATTACCAGTCAATACAATGTCATCAACATACACCAGTAAGTAAACAGTAACAGATTCAGAAACCAAGACAAATAATGAGTAATCACATTTGCTTTGTACAAATCCTAACTCACTCAAAACACTAACAAGTTTTTCATTGCACATTCTTGGGGCTTGTTTAAGCCCATATAAAGACTTGTTTAACTTACACACTTTGGATTCATTTTTCAGAAAATACCCTTCAGGTAAGGACATATAGACATCCTCATGAAGATCACCATACAAGAATGCATTATTAATGTCAAGTTGGAACATCTTCCAACCATATTGCACAGCAATAGACATAACACCCTTAATAGTAACAAATTTTACAACTGGTGAAAAAGTCCTCTTCGTAATCTATGCCCTCTTTCTGACTATATCCTTTTGCAACAAGTCTAGCCTTAAACCTTTCAATTTCTCCACTAGACTTATACTTTATTTTGTAAACCCATTTACAACCTACAACACTTCTCCCCTTAGGTAAATCAACTAAGGTCCAAGTATTGTTCCTATTAAGTGCCTCAATCTCATCATTCATGGCACTGGCCCAATTAGAGTCTAATACAGCTTCTCTATAGGACCTAGGTTCTATACTTTTGTTTAAAACAGAAGCAAACACTCTATTATCAACATTCAATTTTGCATAGTTTACAGTCCTTTCTATGCCAAATTTGACTTTACCTTCTACAATAAAGTCATCTAATCTTCTTGGAAGAACAAATCATCTAGTACTTCTTCTAACAGATTGAGATATAGAGTCATTGCCCTCAGGAAGATTGTTATTGTTTTCATAGTCATGATTCACATGCTCAGCCCTGTCAGTAGTTTGGTTCTCATCATTTGTATGTGAATCAGAAGATTCACTATGATCTTGAGACCCTAAACTAGACTGCTGAGATCCATGTGTGTGTGACTCACTCTTACCTATAACCCCCCCCTTCATCATTGGGCTCTTCAGTCTGCCTAGGTGTTTGTGTTTCATTTTCAAAAAAGTAAAAAAAGTTTGATGAATTTAATTCTGTTAAAACATTGTCATCAAACTTATCAAAAACAACTTTATCTTTAAAAGGAAAAATGGATTCATAGAATTTCACATCTCTTGAATAAGAGATGGTTTTAGACTCTAGACTATAAACTTTATAGCCCTTTTTCTCATTTGAATATCCTATAAAAACACATTTTTCAGCCCTTTCACTTAGTTTATTAGTTTCATTTAGCACAGTTGTAAAGCACAAACACCCAAACATTCTCAAATGGTCTAGGAAGGGTTCAAAACCAAAAACAATTTCATAGGGGGTTCTTCCATTCAGAACAGATGAAGGGGTCCTATTAATCAAGTAAGCAACAGTCAAAACACACTCTGACCAAAACCTAACAGGTAAGTTGCTTTGAAATAACAAAGCCCTAGTGACATTCAAAAGGTGTCTGTGCTTTCTCTCAGCAATACCATTTTGCTGAGGAGTATAAGCACATGAGGTCTGATGAACTATTCCTAAAGTTTTACAATAATTGATCATCTGATTGTTAACAAACTCAGACCCATTATCACTTCTAAAACATTTTACCTTTTTATCAAACTGAGTTTTCAAAATGTTAACAAATTCTTGAATAAACTCAAAAACTTCAACTTTACTTTTCATCAGACTAACCCATACAGCCCTTGAATAATCATCTACAATAGTAAGGAAGTATTTAAAACCTTCCTTACTAGGCACTCTGTAGGGACCCCAAACATCTAAGTGAACTAAGTCACCAATTGAAGTAGACTTATGTTCACTTAAGGGAAATGGCTCCCTATGTTGTTTAGCCTTGTGACAAATGTCACAAGGAATATCAGGATCTCTACCAAGTTTAGTGCCAATGGCAATTTCAGGCTTAGCCAAGACTATGTCAGCAGGATGACCTAGTCTTGCATGCCACAAATCATAAGACTTAGTACTAACACTAACCTTATTATTAACAACAGAACTACCATAGAAATACAAACCCTCAAGCTGACTACCAGTCACCAGGTTTTCCTTGTTGACAAATCCTGTATGTAACAGTTTTTCTCATCAAAGCCAACAAACAAATTATTATCCTTAACTAGTTTATGAACAGAAACCAAATTCACACAGTATTTAGGAACTACAAATACATCATGTAACACAACATTATTTCCAAGATCTAATGTTCCTATTTTAGTTACCAATGCATTAGTTCCATTTGGATGTTTAACTTGTATATTTAGATCAGAAACATCCACATAATCTGTTAAATCAAGTTCACTAGTTACCATATGCTGGAAACCAGAATCAATTATCCAACCCATTTTAAATTTCCTTCCATTCACATTGAAACAGAAAAACATAGGTTTCACATAAGCACTAGCACAGAAAGGAGAAACAATATTACCAGAAAATAAGCTACCTGAAACATTATTACTCTGAGGAGTATCACCACTTTCCTCATAAATCAAATTCAACAACTTAGCCAACTGCTCACTAGACAAAGAAGGGATTTGAACATCATTCTTATCAACACAAGTATTATTAGAAACAGCCCTCTTTTGCATTCCCTTAGCCTTTGCCCAGGGAGGAATATCCAATTTTTTGAAAACATTTATCAGAAGAATGTCCAATTTTATTACAATGTGAACACTTAGGCTTTTGACCTTCATTCACATTAAATTTTTTATTAAACTCATTATACTGATTAGACTGATTAGCTTTAACAAAGAAACCCACAGTTTGACCCCTTTTAGAAAGACCACTAGAATTTCTATGGGACTCCTCCCTTGACACAATAGAGAATGCTTCCTTAACAGTAGGTAATACTTCTTTGATTAGAAGATTAGTTCTAACAGATTGATACACATTGTCTAGACCCATAAGAAATTGCATCAACTTAATCATGTTACTAAAATTGTTAAACTCTCTAGATGCATTACAGGTACAAGCAGGCAATTGAAGAATCTGATCTAATTGCTTCCACATTATATTTAGCTTATGATAATATTCAGCAACAGTCATACCATTTTGAGAAAATGAATTAATTTTTTGATAAAGATCAAACACAACAGATCCATCAACTTTGTCATATGTTTCTTTAAGTTCAGCCCATACATCACTGGCTGACTTTGAGAACACATGACCCATATAAAGATCCTCACTAACTGAATTGAGGATCCAAGTCAATACAATTGAGTTACATCTATCCCATTGTCTAGCAAGGACATTGTCAGTTTCAGATTTAATACAAATTTTATCAATAAAACCCCATTTATTTTTAACTTGTAAGGCAAGAGCCAAAGCATTTGACCAGACTGTGTAATTTTCAGAACCCTTAAGTTTAATGTTTATAATAGTCAAGTTGCTAGAATCAGATGGATGTAAGTACAAAGGATCACCGGCATCCAGTTTACTTACAAGAGTTTCAACAGGGTTAACAAGTGGACCTCCACCCCCACCAGCAGGGGCACCCCCACCAGCAGCAGTGAGATTCAAATTATCCCCCATTTAACTAATGAACTATACTAACAAACAGACAAGAAACAAACACAGTATCAAGATCACACACAGCCAAACAAGATCACAAACAGAGCAGACAAACTTTCAACAACTAGTCAATCAACAATTCAAGCAGTATTAAAGCAACAAGTCAATCAACTAATCAAGAAATATCAAATCAACTAATAACAAGAAACCAACAAAAACAAATATTCCTATAAAACTAGACACAGGCGAAGCCAAGCCAGGGACCAGATCGTTGGTTCGTCACTCTTGGTGCCAACGCAAGCTGATGTGATTAAATGTGTAGTAAATAAATCGGTCAAGTTTTAAAAATGGAAAAAACCTACAAAACCACACACAAACGGCAAGTGTACCGGTCGCAGTGTAGCAGAGCAAGTAAGTCCGGAATATCGAACCGTGGACACAATATGGCGACTCTCGATACTAAACCTCTGTCGACTCCTAGCCTATTAATTTGGATTTTTGATAATTAATTTAAACTAAATGCAAATAAAATAAAAGCAATTAAAATAAATAACACAGAGACAAAAACAGGAAACTAAGGACACTGGATCGAACTCAGATAATATCGAAGGCAACTACCTAGGTCTAGAATCCTACCCGCAAACTCACAACTCTCGGAATCGAATAATGGATTGGCTACCAGGTTTTCTAAAGATACGCCCGACCCAGGAAACCCCTAAAGCATGCTAGATCACCTCCCGGTCTCACTAACACCTCTCAGAAAATCCTAAGGGACGTGTAAATCACTGGTTACTAGTTCGGATCACCTCCCGGTCTCACCTCACTAGGGAATGCTAAGGTACTCGAAAGACTCGCTCACCTCCCGGTCTCGCTTGTCACAACACACCAAAAAATGTGAAGGAGTAATCTAATTGGCTTGGAAATAATTCGGAATTACAAGAATCTAAAGACACACTAGGCAAGGATCACCTCCCGGTCTCACCTCTACCCGATACCTAAAGATCTAGACAACCCGACACCCTATCACCTCCCGGTCTCAAGGAATGGCAGAATACCTAAGTCCTCTAAACTCTCAAATCAAGTTCCTATGGAATTAGACGTCAAAAACCATAAACTAGTTACAAGCACAAAGCAGGCAACCTAACATGCATCTATAACTGAAAGACATTCAACAAGACACACGTGGAACTATCAAAGATCATAAATTAGACTTAAATACGCAAAAGCGTTATAACCAAACTCAATTAAATCTTTACCAAAACATAAGCCAATTATATAATTAAACGAATCCGAAAGTTATAAAAATGCTAAGTATTCATCAACACGACCTAGATAGCCTAAATGTTTAGCTATTCATAACAACGGAACAAGATAAAAACAAAGGTGCAAAAATATGCAAAGTCATGGTCTCAATATTCATAAACACAAAGTAAATAAATATAAAAACTAGACTTTTAGTGATCAAACCCGTATCTTCACTCTTGAACCCGAGCCTTCCTGGCCTTCAATTAACCTCTAAAAACCACTTAGGAGCTGCTGTGTTCTACGATCCTATTCTCCTCCGTGGCGGCTGCTAGTATTCTCTCCTTCGAAATAATATGTCCGCCTCCCATTCCATCCATCATAATATTTGCCGTCCAAATATTGGGCTTAAGCCCATTTCCTTTTTTTTTTTGCTTTGTGGCGTGTTGTTGGACTTGGGCCACGAGCCCAAGTCTAGAGATTCTTTTTTTTTTCTTTTTTATATTATTATTATTATTATAATAGATAGTATTATACTCCGTGCTCTAGACTCGGGTGTTCTTGATTCGACCAAAGTTCTTCGTTTACGCTCCAATGTCTATGAACACCTACAAAACATAAAATAAATAGATAACTACTAAAAATGACTCAAAACTAATAAAAATCTAATAAAACAGTAAAATAAATAAAATAAACAGGTACAAACGTAAAACTAATAAAAACACTAATAAAAAGACTAGAAAGAGACTACAAAATACATAGGAAATTAGATGTGTTTTGCAACACATCAAACATCCCCACACTTAAATCTTTTGCGTCCCGAAAAAGAATTATACAAAATCTCAAACATTTTCAACAAGACACTTAACAAAAACGATAGCATCAAACAGGGTCAAAAGCAAGCTACGAAATCAACAAGCATAGTGGTTTCACAAGACTTACATCGTTCAAAAGGCTGACTAGTCAAGATGATATAATTTTAAAAACAATGCCTACCTAGTCAAGCTTCACTTACCTTCAAGCAACCGACTATGCACCTGTAAGCACCCCTCACAATATCACTCATCTCTCGGTTTTATAGTTATTTAGAGTGAATCTCTCAAAACCGAACTATGAAGCAAAATTATCATAAGCTTGTACGTCAATCAAATCTCCACCTAATTGCTAACACTAACACAAATCAAGAGGACTTCGAAAGGGTAGGTAAGGGTTAAAGGTAGGAAATTTTATTGGGAAAAATTGGCTAAAAAGAAAAATAAGAGATAAACCGGATAACATGAACATATAAACTCACTGTTTGGTCTTCTCGACCCACAACCTTTATTCTATTTTTGTTTCTTTCTTTTTCATTTTTTTCTTTTCTCTTTTTTTTCAGCTTTTTTTTTTTTTGTCAGCTACTCTTTATGCTGAACTATTTTTTTCACATTACATAAATATATACAATCCGGTAATCAATATATAATGGGTGACAAACGAAAGGTTTAGGCTCAAAGTGGTTTCTAAAGGTAAAATGTGGAAACAGGTCAAATAACAAAAACAAACGAAAAGGCTAAACAACAATGGGTAATCCTAATGCCTCTATCATATTTGTGTCAAGTCCAAGCCTATGGTCTCAAAATGCATCAAAACGCACAAGTTCTAAAATAATGCAACAATGTCGGTATATCACACATGAAACGAAATAGTGAATATTTATATATAATATTTAAAGGCTCAAAACTCACTGTCATGTGGAAATAAGGGTTACCGATACTAGCAAGTGCAAAACTAGTTAACCATCCAGCTTGATCCACTATCCCAGGCACCCAAACATTTTATTTCAGAAAAACAACTCAGTCAAGCCTACTATCCCGCAACTTAAAGAAACATATGCTAAGACCCGTAAACCCGACAATCAACCCCGCTTTTAACCGACGTATTACATTGAAAAGGCTCGTTTACTACGCGCAAAAAGGATCGGGACTAACACAAAACCAACTTTTTTTTTTATGACTCAACCTACAACTAAGCAAAATAAAAAACGAAGTCTCCCATCCCCACACTTAGAAAGGCACAATGTCCTCAATGTGCTCTAGGATACAACGCAAACTAAAAAAAAAAAAAATTTAAATGCAAAAATAAAGCATAATTGAAGAAAAAAAATAATATATAACAACAAAATAAATGGAACGAACTCCCCTGGAATATGTGGCGTTGGCTCGCAGAAAGTGTTCCGTCCATCCATAATCTATAGCACGTATAGCATTTCCTTCGCGGCCATAGTCAGAATCCTGCAAAAATAAACTAAAAAGAAAGTGAAAGTAAAAATGACTCAATGCCAAGTGAGATGCCAGTTTACAAAAATAATTTTAAGATCGACCTCCACCCGAATGGAGATTGAGTACGGGCAGGGGAGATCCGGCAATGAAAAGGCCATGGCAATCCCACAAGACTCGACCAAATGAAAATAGACAAAACTGACTCAAAAAAAAAAAAAATACAAGACTCAATTACACGAAACAGAATAAAACAAAAGAAAGCGAGGAAAACATACCTGGATCAGCACGTGGTGGTCAGTGGCGGGTGATAATGATAATGGTGGAGGTTATGTGCTTTTTTTTTACGAAAACAAAACCAACCTCAAACCTCATACGAATGAAATATTTCCGCGCTAAAGACAAGCATAATATCCTACAAAAATAAGATGAAACAAAAACGCACAAATGCAAACAAACAGAAAAAATAATATATACAAACTCTACACATTTGGGTTTTCACCCGTGTGATCCTATTTTTATCAAGCACTCTAACCTGGATCAACAAGGATATCTACACAATCCTCATGTAAATCAATCATCCCACTTATGTCATCTCTCCCAAGGCACGGTCTTCTCCACCTAAATCTAGAATCACCGGAAAATATTCTTAAATGCGAGTGGTGAATCAGGATCCTATCCCCACACTTAGATTTATAAATTATTCACTACCTCAAGTCTAGATTTAAACAGTGCCTTATTCTCCTCATCTCTCTTGTGCTCACTTTCACACTCGTGGGATAGCAAAATATGAACCGAGGGCTCATCCATCACCTCCTCGGAACTCTCAACAACCTTAACTACCTCTAACCTATCGGGAGGCTCACCGGCTGCACAACCCGATCATGCTCCACAGGAACTACAGTCTCTATCTCTACCTCCTGCCTCTCTTCTATTTGGTGCCGCCTATCTAATAAGTCTACTCCACAGATGTAGTCAATGCACCGGTCGACATGTGACATGAAAGTGCCAAGAAAGCACACAGATTCGACCTGACTACTCATACTCTCCCTTAACCTATTAACACTAAAGGAACTATACTAGAATAAGAAAAACAAATGGCAAATAAACAAAAATATATTTTTTATAAAATTAAAAATAAAAATCTACGAAACTAAGAAAGCAATAAAATGACTAGATCCCCGACTCGGGTCGTCCTCGAAAGCGCACTGTGTCCCCCGGCAACGGCGCAAAAAACTTGATGTGATTAAATGTGTAGTAAATAAATCGGTCAAGTTTTAAAAATGGAAAAAACCTACAAAACCACACACAAACGGCAAGTGTACCGGTCGCAGTGTAGCAGAGCAAGTAAGTCCGGAATATCGAACCGTGGACACAATATGGCGACTCTCGATACTAAACCTCTGTCGACTCCTAGCCTATTAATTTGGATTTTTGATAATTAATTTAAACTAAATGCAAATAAAATAAAAGCAATTAAAATAAATAACACAGAGACAAAAACAGGAAACTAAGGACACTGGATCGAACTCAGATAATATCGAAGGCAACTACCTAGGTCTAGAATCCTACCCGCAAACTCACAACTCTCGGAATCGAATAATGGATTGGCTACCAGGTTTTCTAAAGATACGCCCGACCCAGGAAACCCCTAAAGCATGCTAGATCACCTCCCGGTCTCACTAACACCTCTCAGAAAATCCTAAGGGACGTGTAAATCACTGGTTACTAGTTCGGATCACCTCCCGGTCTCACCTCACTAGGGAATGCTAAGGTACTCGAAAGACTCGCTCACCTCCCGGTCTCGCTTGTCACAACACACCAAAAAATGTGAAGGAGTAATCTAATTGGCTTGGAAATAATTCGGAATTACAAGAATCTAAAGACACACTAGGCAAGGATCACCTCCCGGTCTCACCTCTACCCGATACCTAAAGATCTAGACAACCCGACACCCTATCACCTCCCGGTCTCAAGGAATGGCAGAATACCTAAGTCCTCTAAACTCTCAAATCAAGTTCCTATGGAATTAGACGTCAAAAACCATAAACTAGTTACAAGCACAAAGCAGGCAAACCTAACATGCATCTATAACTGAAAGACATTCAACAAGACACACGTGGAACTATCAAAGATCATAAATTAGACTTAAATACGCAAAAGCGTTATAACCAAACTCAATTAAATCTTTACCAAAACATAAGCCAATTATATAATTAAACGAATCCGAAAGTTATAAAAATGCTAAGTATTCATCAACACGACCTAGATAGCCTAAATGTTTAGCTATTCATAACAACGGAACAAGATAAAAACAAAGGTGCAAAAATATGCAAAGTCATGGTCTCAATATTCATAAACACAAAGTAAATAAATATAAAAACTAGACTTTTAGTGATCAAACCCGTATCTTCACTCTTGAACCCGAGCCTTCCTGGCCTTCAATTAACCTCTAAAAACCACTTAGGAGCTGCTGTGTTCTACGATCCTATTCTCCTCCGTGGCGGCTGCTAGTATTCTCTCCTTCGAAATAATATGTCCGCCTCCCATTCCATCCATCATAATATTTTGCCGTCCAAATATCGGGCTTAAGCCCATTTCCTTTTTTTTTTTGCTTTGTGGCGTGTTGTTGGACTTGGGCCACGAGCCCAAGTCTAGAGATTCTTTTTTTTTTTCTTTTTTTATATTATTATTATTATTATAATAGATAGTATTATACTCCGTGCTCTAGACTCGGGTGTTCTTGATTCGACCAAAGTTCTTCGTTTACGCTCCAATGTCTATGAACACCTACAAAACATAAAATAAATAGATAACTACTAAAAATGACTCAAAACTAATAAAAAATCTAATAAAACAGTAAAATAAATAAAATAAACAGGTACAAACGTAAAACTAATAAAAACACTAATAAAAAGACTAGAAAGAGACTACAAAATACATAGGAAATTAGATGTGTTTTGCAACACATCACAAGCCTTAACTTGGGAGCCTCTAACCTAGACAGACACACTCAAATCACAAGACCAAATAATGAGCCAATACCGGTCCCCCTAACCCGGTCAGTGCTCCTAGACACAAAAATAAAAGAACAAACAGTAAAATGGAAAGATCTCACCAAGAAATCCCCAAGTTAGGGTTCTCCTTAACTCGTAATGTTTAACCTTCTAGGGTTAAACACCAGAGAGCAATAAAGAAAAAAGCACCCCAACTCCACAAGCTACAATCAGCTTCAAACAAGTTAACACCTCTGTCAACCAGATCAATCAACCACAAGATGTCTTGCACAGCGGAACCAAGAACCCCAAATTTGTACAGGAACCAGATCGAATAAGGGATTCGATGACCAGAAATCAAGAAACCCTAAAAACCTTACAACTCTGATACCATGTCAAAATAACATGATATCATTGAACTATAAAGAACTTATTCCCAAACCCAAAGTTTTACACACCCTGAGATTTATTACAAATCTGAAAGAATAAACTATAAACTCTCTCAACCTATACAAATATCTGATCTCACCACTAAATATGAACAACAGATTTACAGACTCAAACACAAGCTAGAACAAGGTGTTCAAAGCTTCTAAACCTAATCAACAATGGTGACTAGAGATGAAACCCTAAGGTGAACGAGAGAGAAATACAAAAGATCTGAATATTATGACTATGTGAGAGAGAGAGACAGAAAACACAATCTATTTATAGCAGCTCTCACAATCCCATTCTTCGAAACATATGGACGGCTAAGATCTTACTTTGTAATGAATCCAACGTCCCCAGATATGTTTGTGTTTCTTGACAAGGATTGCCAACATGGCAATCCTGAGTTATAATCAGGCTTCTCACAAAGCTGGACTGGACTTGGGCTGACTCTTCTTGGACCGGACCATCAAGAGACTTGAACCACAAGACCATCAGTCCAATAACTCTTTTCTTTAATCTTTAGCCCATTTTTATGCTTAGCCCAATATCATGCCCAATGTTATTTTACCTACAAACAATTCTTATGCAAAATATTCAAATACATATTTAATAATAATCCTAGATACTAAAATTGTATAAGAAAATATTACCTCTTATATTTTCAACAAATGATTACGCTAGTAAGCCACTTTTTTTATTGATTTTGTACAAGTTTAAAAGCTCGTAATATACTAAAATTAAGGGGGTTGGAATAATTTTTTTTTAACATAAATTGTACCAAATTTAGGATAAAGATTTTAATATAATAAGATGCAATTGTTACCTTATCCAATAAATTAGACTTCTCTAAGAAAAATAAGCTCAGGCTAACAATGATAATAAATAAGGTATCCTTTGCTGGGTTGATATTTGGGCTTGGGTCTAAACAACTTTTGTCTATTGAGCAATAGAAATTAGAAAGTAGAAAACAAGACGTTAGTAGGGATGAAAAATAAACCAGTTCGGGAATCGAAACCTGAAAATCCAAACTAGTACAACCCGGTTCAATCGGTTTTCATATGAAACCGGTACTAAAAAATCCCAAGCCGAAAACGAACAAAAAACTAGGCTAAAACCGACCGGACAAACCGGAACAGGAACCGAAACCAATAGACAAACTAGAACCGAAAAAAAACCGTACCACTAAAAACTGGTTGGAAGCGAAAAAAAAAACGATTTTGGCCATAAACACAAATAAAGTTATGTTTTCTTTTATTGACTTTTATTTTTTTAGTTTAATAAAAGTTACATTTTATGTAGTTTATACGATGTTCAAAAGTGTGCACATGAACTGGAATGGAACTGAAATTAAAACCGAACGAAACCCAGTACCAATTCGCAGCCGGCCAAACCAACATGGAAACGAACCAGTCAAAATTAAAATCGATTCCAAACCGAAACCGTTTGTTTAAAAAACCCGACATGTTCACCTTTAGGCATTAGTGTGTTTATCAATAGATAAGGTGTTTGTCAATATGTAAGTTTAGAAAAAAGATACGAGTGTGTTTTGAAACCGATTTGACTGACCTTACCGTTCCTATCAATGAATCGATACAAGTCTGATAATCGGTATGATACTCAAAACATTGCAGTGACTAATGACATGGTTAAGTTTTCCCACTTATATAAAACATTAAGCCATGAATTGAAAAAAAAAATCATTTTTTAATTGTTATTATCAATCATCTAATGTTAGACATGAAAATGCCGTGCTTCTAATCCTATACATGGTATAGATCGATCATAACTAATACATTTGCTTGAGGACACCGGTTTTATACACATATTTGTAATATTACTTGAAAATGATGTCACATGTCCGTTTATTATCCATCTTTAATATATATTTAATATTTATGGGCAATTCTAATTTGAAAACTACCCTCACTTGTGCAAACCATGGAAACCCTATTCCATGGCTCACAATTCTCCACGTCACTCTCTTTAATTAAACCATGAAGGGTAGTTTAGGCAACACACAATTTTATCAAATCTCCTGACATCTTTTCTAGATATCATCTCTTTATCAAATCCTACACACACTTCTCAGTAAATTATTCAAGTCCACATGTCATTCCTTTCATCATTTTTACTCCATCTTTTTTTTTCAACTAAATCCTTGTTCATATTCAAGCATAAATCCAACCCTTTATCATCTTCCTTCAGATTTGTTCATCTTCCCTCATATACTTTGGCAATGAACCCAAACCAAACATCGAACACCTATGTGCGTGTGTAGACAAAGAGACGAGAGAGGCTGAGGAGCTCCGCCGTCCACGGCGGCCACCACCCACCATCATTTCGAAAACCATTGAACCCACAACCCTTTCATCCCTTCTAATCGGTGAACAGATCCGGTTGGTTTTTGAAGTGCGTTGGACTGTATAGATTCAGAGATTTTTGAAGCCAGTGAACAGATCCGGGTTGTCCTTCTGCTCCTGATCTCGATTCTGTTCTTCATCAGCTTAATGTTGCGTGTAAAGCTTATGGTTAGTCTATTTTTGGTGATGGTAATAGTGAACAATGTGATGAACAAACTATGTTTTTACGTTCTTCGAAAGAAGGAGCAGAGAATGAGCTTTTGTTCTTGAAAAGACTTGATGATGAGTTTAATAAAGTTATTGTTTTCAAATAAAGACAAGGTATATGAGGTGGTAGGTTTCATGGTTTAAAAGGTTGAACAGGGACCTTTTTTTATATATATATATTTCCAAGTTTTAGAACAGGGACTTGAAACTTGTTTTTTCTTTTACATATATTTCCAATTTCAGCTTCTCAAAAGCATGGTAGGTTTCATAATTTATGTACATGCTAGGGGATTGTAGTAGACGATGATAGTAGGTTCAAGCTTTAAAAGGTTGAATAGGGGTGACGAGATGATGACGATGGTGGGTTTGAAGACGGTACTGGTTCGTTTTGAGAAGAAACCGATTTGTTTTTTTCTATTAAAAGTTGTGCTTTTTATCCAAAACATTTGTTTTTCATTTAAAAACATATGTTTTTGCTGTTTGGGATGATAATTTATCATATGTTTTTGTTTTTGTGTTATATTTTTCATATGTTTTTTGTTGTTTGAGGTTTAATTTATCCTATGTTATAGACTATAACTTTGTGAAAACATATGTTTTTGTTGGGGGTATAATTTATTATATGTTTTATGAGATAAGTTATGAAAACATATGTTTTTGTTGCTGGGTTTATAATTTATTTACATGTTTTTGGTGAAATAAGTTGCAAAAACATATATAATTTAAAAAAAAAACTTATCTTTTCCCCTGGAAAGGAGTGAATGGATAGTTTTAGAGATAGGAGAGAGAGAGAAGAGAGGAGAGAGAAGAGAGGAAAGATAAAAGAGGAGAGATAAAGTAATTTTTGTGGACATGTTTGCCCTTTTGTACATCTTCTTATTATCTTTTTTATTAAAATAATCAAAATAAATGTCAACCGTTGATCATGTGGAATGGATGGTCAAGATCTAGGTTTCGTGGTTTTCTTAACTGGGGAGGGTTTTTCAATTTATCCCTCCCCTAATATATATATATAATATATATATATATATATATATATATATATATATATTATTATATATATATTTATATATTATATATATATATATATATATATATATATAAGCGCCATTGAGGTTGGTGGTCCAGTGGTAAAGCAAAGCCTTTTAATACACTAAAAGTGTGAGGTTCTTGAGTTCAAGTCTCACAAGGAGCAAGAAATTCGCCTTTCAAAATATATATATATATATATATATATTATATTATATAAGCAACTTGAACTAGGGGTGTAGTATGATAAAATATGTATGAGTAGAAGGTACCGAACCAGTATCCGAATTTCTCATACCAAATCATTTTCAGTATCGAATTTTTGATGTTTTCAGTATATGTACTGGCTTGGTAGGATAATGTATTTCACCGATTTTACCTTCATATACTAGTATTGTACCGAACATTTTTTGTACCGGTACCGGTATCCAATTTTGGTGAATTTCGGTGATAACGATACCGAGCTAATCCTTAAAGGTAGATTGATATGACCTATGTTGATGGAAAATATTACGCCTACATTATGTAAATGCATGTTTGAGTTTACAATGCCTCACACCCTTTAGGCTCCTCACTTGTTCATGCGTGTAATGCAACAGTATCTAAGAAAGGGTCCATGTGTGATAAGTTCCATCCATTTTCTTTTAAATCTTTACAACTTTGGTCTTTCTAACACATAACTTTAAGCATTGATATTTAATTCATATCACGTTCGTTTGGGCGTGGTTGTTTTGTTGCTAATTTCTCACATAGTAAAGTGCATACCCATTGAAAAGATATGGACCCGAACCCTGAGCGAATCATCCAACATTTGAGTAAATTGCCAAAATGGCCCTTGAGGTTTGTTCAAAAATGTTTGTTTAGACACCAAACCTTATTTTATCACTGGTAACCCTGAGGTTTCATTTTGGTGCCATTTTAGACACTTTTTAACTCAGTTAGAAAAGTCAGTTAACTTCAAGGGCAATTTAGTCATTTTATGTCATCAGGGCCAAAATGTCAGTTAATGGAAAGTTATAGAAAAATAAAATTCAAAGTCCTTTCCCTCCTCTCTTTTCCAGTAAGAAAAACTGGCGAACTTCGGTATGTTTCCGACAAGAATAAAACCCGGATTTTAATGCTTTTTGTGATCCGATTTCAAATCCAATAATTTTTTACGTTTCCGGCGAGAATAAAACTCGGATTTTAATGCTTTTTATGATCCGATTTCGAATCCCATACGTTTTGTCATCAAGTTTTAATTATTTCCAGCATTTAAACAAACTATAAACATGATTTTATTGAGCTTTGAATCGGTTAATGTTGTGTAATGGCCGGAATAATGTAAACTCACCAAAACGTTCGTTTTTCCTCAACCGTTATACAAACCAATCGATCCATAAGGATTCTGCACTCTTTAACCACATAAACCCAGTTTAACATCACAAAAATCGTGTCTGTAAAGCTTCAATTTTCGGTTCCATTTTTCATGACTTGAAGCCTTCTTTTCGATTGATATATACAGCTTGTAAGTCCGATTCTTTTGCCATTTTGGGCCCCATGGTTCAACGTACATTGTTTCAACTTACGTGAAATCCCATTTGCTCTAACGCACATTGTTTCAACTTACGCGAAATCCCATTTTCGTCGTCGACGACAATGACCCCTGTTGATACCTTTTTAGAATCAAGGCGCTTGACCAACCAATGAAATGTTTTAAAAACCGACCCGCCTCAATGCTTTATAACTTTTCCCATTTTGCTGCAGAAATCTTGTTTCCATGAAGCATAATGGCGATATCATCAAAGATACGATGATTATTGCTTGAGCGATCGCTTAGAATCTTGTATTTTTGATGTGGTAATATCAAACCTTCATCAACTGAATCAAAGAGCCATGTTACTTTATGAATACCTGCATTTACTGCACATCCATACAAGAACTTGGTTGTCAGTAGCTTATTCGAACACAAAATAAGAGGAAGCTTTAAGCATCTCTTTTTTCTAGATGTTGAAGGAGAAGGAATATCATCTAAAACCATGCCACCATTTTCCTGAATTAGAACCTTGATT
This sequence comes from Ambrosia x helenae, assembly GCA_030844895.1. Taxonomy (NCBI): domain Eukaryota; kingdom Viridiplantae; phylum Streptophyta; class Magnoliopsida; order Asterales; family Asteraceae; genus Ambrosia; species Ambrosia x helenae. The sequence continues at coordinate 22,588 of JAUTDX010002114.1, forward strand.
TCTTTATGTTTCTTGACGGAAAAAACCCGTAAATAAGAACATTAGATCTTGGAACAACGTCTTGTTAACTTTGTCACGAGGTCTAGCTTTATTTCGTGTCAATCGTCTGCAAATTCTAGCTGCAACTAGAGGATCTATGAGTCGGGTTTGTGGTGATTTTTGAAATTTTTTTACCTGCGGGTAACAAATTTCGGTATCTGAAAAACGAACACATTTTCTTTTTGGAACTATAGACTCTACCTTTAGGTATCTGAAAAACGTATGGGATTCGAAATCGGATCATAAAAACATTAAAATCCGGGTTTATTCTCGCCGGAAACGTACCGGAGTTGGCCGGTTTTTCTTACCGTAAAAGAGAGGGGGAAAGGGTTTGAATTTTATTTTTTTTATAACTTTCCATTAACTGCCATTTTGGCCCGTGAGGACATAAAATGACCAAATTGCCCCCGGAGTTAACTGACTTTTCTAACTGAGTTAAAAAAAGTGTCCAAAATGGCACCAAATGAAACCTTAGGGTTACCAGTGATAAAAATAAGGTTTGGTGTCTAAACAAGCAATTTTTTGATAAACCTCAGGGGCCATATTGACAGTTTACTCTCCATCACTTTTTGGGCTACAAGTCACCTAGGGACCGCTACTCACGTATATGGTGCACCCTGGAACTACCATGCCAGATCAAGAACGTTTGTTCATTTATATAATAATAATAATAATAATAATAATAATAATTATAATAATAATAATAATAATAATAATAATAAAATATTAGGGGTGAGACATATGTCACTTTGTAGGACACATGCATTTTCCCATTTGATTTTTAAACGTTAATAACTTTTATATACAACCTTTTTTAAAAAAAGAATTACACCAAATTAATGAGCGTTTTATTATCTTTCATAGTGCTATACAAAAAAAAAAACGAACAAAAAAATGACTTTTTAGTGGGTTTTTGTTTATGCGGAAAAAAAAAAACAAAATGTGTTAAGATAATTCATCAATTATGTATAGACAAATCACTAATAATGTTAAGATAACATATATGTTTTTGAACCTACTATTACATATAACAACCCGCTAACTACATATATATTCACAGATATAATCAGTTTGGTAACAAACTATTTTTTTATTAGTGTTATTAGGAACATTGATTACAAAGGTTGCTGAGTCGATTAGATGTAACCTAGATTGTTAGACACCAGGTAAATCTCTAGCTGATAAATGAAATAAATCACTCCACTATGCATGCCTTTTTGATCGTTTTTAATGTATGTACTTTGAAATCGACTGACATGTAGTGATTATTGAATAGATACCTAAGTTATGTATGAGTAAAGAAAATAGTCTGGAAACATGAAATTTTATCATCATACAATTTTTTTAGTTGATAGCAGTTAAATCATTTTTGTTTATCTTCAAAATGGATCTTCACTACTTATCTATTGATTGTTTTGTTCGGTGTCACCCAAGGTGATCGATTGTATATCCATTCTAAAGATTGAACAAATATGTCATTCTTTCACATATGCTCACTTTACACATTATAATTGCATATCATCATCACTTAATATCAATTTGGTTTTTTTTTTCAGGTTCACATCGCAGCTTTAGAGTGTGTTGAGGAAGTGACAAAGTTGTACAGAGACTTCACGAAAATAAGATGTGCACACGTAGAGTTAGAAGTAGGTTTATGAGTAATAGAGTGTTGATTCTTTATAAATAAAAAAAAAATCTGAAAAAGACTCATTCTTTTTTGGTACACATATTTTGTCACTTTATATTAGATTTGTTTATTCCGGAAAGCTTCTTGGAGAAACTAGTATTATATAAATATGAGAAAAGTATACGGTAGAAAGTATATAGTTATTTGTATATAAAGTTATTAACTTCTATTTTACACTTTACATATGTTAAACTAGCTGATTACCCCGGGAGGGTCCCGGGGTTGATAAATCTAATTTAACGTGATAACCTATTACAAATTGCTCAAGTTAACTAACCACAAAATCTTCCAATCATTGCATGTTCATAGTATTCTAAGCAGTAATAACTCATATTCCCCACAAAATCTAATTTTACGTGATAACATGAACACTTTGTGTGTTTTTTTCCTGTATGAACGAAACCCCACAAAAAATAGTCGATTTTTTCTCCCGTTTTTTATATAGCACTATGTACTCGTTGGAAAGATAATAAAACGCTCGTTAAATTTGGTGTAATTTTTTTCTTTAAAAAATCCCGTATATAAAAGATATAAACGTTTAAAAGTTATGGGAGGAAATATGAAAGAGAAAATTTTAAATTTATTTTTAAATTCTTTTTTCCTAAAATAACTCAATTTAATTAAAAAGGAAACAATTTAAAAACACCAAAAACTCTCCATTATGATGCCACGTGACACAAGGTTGAGGCCTCCATTGCACGCCACATCAGCAAAAGTCTTTTCTTTTATATATATATATAGATTATACAACACAATTCGTCTAGTATTTTACACTTCACATTTTGTTTTTACCCTTTCGTTTCCACATTGCAACTTAAATGATCGCCTATGGAAACCTAAACAGATTTTAAAAACAAGGAATACAAATTATAAGAACTAAGAAGGTTCAATAGAATCCAATTTAATGGTCAAAATATACTACCTGTATTGTCTTGATCTTTTGTATCTTTTTCTATGGATTAGATACTTGAGGTGGTTAATAAAATGGAATGAGATACGACAATGGCTCAAGAATTGGAGCATGGTTTTTATAAAAAAATAGAGAGATTTGGGTTGAGGTAAAGGGGGATTTTGTAAAAAAAAAATATGATGGAATGGGTTGGTTCTAATAATTTGGATTTTTTTTTAATAAAATATAGCCGTTTGAAATATTAATGACCAACAGTCATTTTTTACCATAATGGGCCGGGCCGTCCTCAACGTCAAAATGGGGATGAAGGGACAAGGCAATGTGGGGTAATGTGGGACGTCCCGGCTGACCCAAGACGGGCCGAGGACAAGCCCCACAACCCATCAACCTAATGCAACTATCAATACAAATATATGCATGAAGGATTGAGATCATATGAGAACTTTTTTGAGTTGCGAGAACTCGACGTAAAATATGAATTAAAATTTTTTTTTTGCACACTGGTGTAAGAAGCCCTAAACCCCGTCGTAAAAAAATGAAAAAAAAATTATTTACGACGTTTTTTACACCGGTGTAAAAAAATCTTACCCCTATGTAACTGAATTAATATTTTATTCAGTATTTTATTATAGTTTAATTTACAACCACACATTCATTATTGAATAAAATAAATGTACAACAACAACCATACCCAGTAAATCCCACAAATAGAAAAACTATTAGTAGGGATTGAATAAAATAAATATGTAGTTATAAAATGAGTTCTCATTGTTCTCACAACTCATAGGAGTTCTCAAATGATTACATCCCTATGCATGATAATCTGTATCAATGGTTACATACATTGTTATTGTACTAATTAATAGCGGAGAATGTGATCTTTATCTCGTCATTTGTTGAAAACACCTTGTGATCCACCAATAAAAACGTCAATCAACGATTATCATATCGACTCGGATCAAACGTAGTGGGGTGAAAGGGCTTGAGGGGGGGGGGGGCTGGGAACACCGCCCTCTCCCCCGTCGCTATGGGGGCACTATGGGTGGCCTCGTGATGGTGGTCGCCAAAGGTTTGGCACATTTTTTTGGGAGATGAACGTTATATTCGACCGTTTGAAAAGCAACGGTCATTTCAATTAAAAAATTATACTAATTATATATATATATATACACACACACACCTCAAACCAATAATCTTATACACACCAAAAAACATCCCCACACTTCATATATTTATCCTATACACTAAAAAAAAACTCATTGTTTTAAACATCTTGTACAAATGGCATCGTGGAATGTAAATCAGGATCGTGTTAGTGACGGCGTGGATCAATGTCCAAACGTACATAATCATACTCCCCTTACGAGGTCTTTGTTTTGGCGCAACGTGTTGGTAGAATTCAATTGACTAAGCCATACAAATGACCGCAACATGGATAAGCTCATTAGTAAGTGGTGGGATCTCTTTGTCAAGTGTATCAGATGGAATGTCCTCTTTGAAGCCACGATTGCGGCGCACGCTGGTATTTCCGAGGATATGGCTATTCAACTCACACAAGTCAACTATGTTGCTACGCACGACACCAACTTCACCAATGTTGCGTCATGACAATTGTTGCGTTTTCAAAATTAAACGTTTAACGTTTTTTTAGACAAAACATAATTAAAAACATTACATAAACTTTAATTAAAACATTACATAAACTTAAATTAAAACATTACGTAAACCTGAAATAAAACATTACATAATCCTAAATTACTTAAAACACTCCAACTAATACATGCGATCCCAATCTTCTATAGTGTACTCCGGAGACGACACGTCCACGATCGCTATCACGACTGTCCGACCTAGCGTCTGAGCGGATGCATCCGAAGTCAGGACTTGGAACATGATACAGTTCATCATACATATTGACATACTCCGCATCCGGGTCAGTTGCGTACCCTTTAGCCCAGCTAGGTACGTTTTGTGTTGGAACGGGGTGGTTGTGGGGTGAAATTTGTTTGCGTGTCCCCAACTTTTAGTTGATTCAATCTCAGTACAACCATAGTGTAGTCATAGGCCCAGTGAAATTCCTCGTCTGTAACAGGAACATTTGGATCCATACTTGATTGGCTTGGTAATGGATGAAGGATTATTACTTGGTTTGGAAGGTAGAGTAGACGATGAGGAGAAGAAGTATACACTGGTTGAGGAGGAGTGTACACTAGTTGAGGAGAAGTGTACACTGGTTGAGGAGGAGGAGACGACACTGGTTGTGAACGTCGGCTGGCAAGTTGGCAGCGAGAATATCGCCTGAGGTTGGAAGGTCCAGCTGCTTCGATAGGATAACCATCACTTATATCTTTGATTGTTTGTGTGTAGATTGAATTGTGAGTGATAATTGGTTTTATGTCTTGTATTTATAGGGTTAGAAAACTAGCATTTTGAAAAGTAGCTGTTGGAAATGTATCCATTTGAAAACTAGTCGTTTGAATATTAATTTTTATTAAATATTATTTACTATTTTACTTAATAAATTTAATTTATTTTTAATTTAATAAATTTACTTTTATTAAATATTATTCTTTTTTATTATTCTTATTTTATTTACTTGGTATTTTAAATAATTTTATTTAATTAAATTTATATATTTAAATAAAAAAACAACAATTAAGCAATGATTACTCAATTATTATCAAGCCCCTCATTCGCTACACATACTTTACATAAACAACCATATCAAACCCTTCATTTTACTTTACGATTTTAATTTATGGTGCCCCTATAAAGCCCCATGAAGTCCTCCTACTACACATAGCCTCATATCAACCAACATAAATGATGATCAATGCTAAATACCTTGAATATGGTATTTCGTAATTTTCATCAAAAGCATCTCATCATACCTTATGATTCTAACATTTATATTCTTGAAACAACAATAGTTTAAAACATTTTCTTTGCTGACTAAACCATAGTCTAAAGTTTAAATAAATTGGTGATCAAATCGGATAAACTGAATTCCCAGTTTAGAGGATGGGTTGGTAATGGCCAGGACATCCGGTTTTGGCTAGACAAATGGTGAGGAGGTGCTTCTTTCAAGGAAATGTTCCCTGACCTGTTTCGCTTATCGACTGACAAGGTCGCAACCGTCTCTCAGCTCTGGAATGATGATTTGAATATGATCAGCTACAGATGGATTCGCGCTCTATCCACAGACGAATTGGAGCAGGTCCAACAGTTACAACAGTATTTTAATGGGCTAGTTTTATCCCAGGATAACGACCGATGGACTTGGGAAGGGAGCAGTGATGGTCGTTTTACAGTTACTGAATTTAAGAAGATGTTAGTCAGCAATCGAAGTCAACATAGACAGTTTTGGATGAAGTAGATTACGTGGGTTCCCCTTAAAGTTAAAATTTTTGTTTGGCGCCTCGAAATGGATCAAATCCCGACCCGAGATGCTCTTCGAAGAAGGCGTATAAACATTCCAGATGCTTTGTTGTGCTTTATGTGACGTTGATGAAGAGACGACTGCTCATATGTTCACTGGGTGTGGTTTTTCGTTTGGGGTATGGTCGACTATTGGCTCTTGGTGTAACATCGGTCCTATTTTCGCCTTTGACGTTCAAGATTTGTTAAAGCTCCCAATTGGGAGAAGGAACAAAGTTGACAGGATGGTCATTGAAGGTATTATTATGGTGATGATGTGGGCTATTTGGAATGCCAGAAACGAGATCTTTAAAAATAAAGAAGTTAGAGTTGGCGAGATAGTGGCTAAGGTCAAGTCTTTGGTTTTTATGTGGCTTAGAGCTAGATCTAGGTTTAAAAAGATTGTGTGGAATGATTGGAGGTTAAACCCGTTGTATATATTGTAGTTTTTGGCCTCCGATCCTTGCTTTGAGGACCGGTTGTGCGTTTTCTAATGAAGTTCACTTTAAAAAAAAAAGTTATCTTTGTAACGCTTGGAAATAAATGATTGGCAAATAAATCTGAGAAACTTTAATGTTTATTTAATAGATTTCGGAAAAAGTAATTACATAATCATAAAAAAATTGGTTAAAATAAAATTATATAACCGATTTTTTTTCTTTTGGCTGAAAAATTTAAGGAACCCTAAAATCATTATCAGGTTTCAACATAATTGTTTTCCTATTTTAATTCCAGATCTTAATGGAAAACAATCAAAACTGATTGAGCAACATTGCTTTGATACCACATGTTCATCAGTTTTTAATGTATATAATGGAAAACATAATAATAATGATAATACCTGAGAGATTCATGAGACCTGACATTGATGCTGAGAGAGTAGAGGTTGACATGATTGTCAGTATGATCGGGTTCCCTTTAGGGTATGCAGTTATGATGGGTTTAGGATTCTTTGGTGAAGAATCGATTAGAGAGAAGGAGGGCCGAAAGATTAAGTGGTGTTATGATAATGATTTCTGTAACCTTTAATCCCTAGTAAACTCTCATTATTTATGCCTACCCAGGGGACACCCTATAAGGCCCATCTAATGATAAGTCCGCCCATCAAAGACATATATGTTATTGGGCTTAGGATAATTAATAATTGATCATCATTATTCAAATGATTATAAAGGCTATCGATAAATATACAAACGTTACGTATATTTATTCCAACATTCTCCACTTAGCCGAGTAATCATTTGTTATGAGCATTACGCTAGGCTCGAGAGATTAATGCTCATTTTAATTCTAAACCCAAACTGTAGCAGAGAAATACAATCGTTAAGTCTATATTCGACTTAGGACCCCGATTAATCATACTACAATCCAAATTTAAAACTTAACATTAGGGTCAATTTACATTATGCCCTTAGTTGTTGATTTGTTATATTATTGTCTTTATGCCATTATGCTAGCTTAGCATACTAATAAACAAACAAATCATAATGAGGAAAATTAATCATTAATCATTAATCATTAGTCATGAGTCATTCATAGTACGATATGCTATTGTACATGGTCATTAGTAAAACCCTTTTCTCTTATTTGGCCCTTAGTGAGACTTATGGGTAATAGACCTTTAGTTATTGGATCCATAAGCATATCATCAATGCATTCGATACAAAATTCTAATTCCTCTACTTGTTCTTGAAATAAGCGAACATTAATTTCGTATCGAACTCTAATGCAGCTCCTCTCAAACTGTTACTGTTCGAAAAATTAGGGCAACTGACTTTATCACAGTAAGTGTTCAACATAGTATTTAAATGGAGTTAATAAGTTACGAGTCAACTGATAAATTTACCAACAACATTTAATGACCATTCTGTTGTGATCAGTAACACATTATGTCATGATACCTTAGGTTGTTGTTAACAGTTCCTTATAACTCCTTCATAAGATAGTTATGTCTGCTGACATTATAATATACCCCGAAATTGACACTTGATTTCTTTTGAATATAACACAGTTAGAACAAGAGTAGTTAATCACTTTAGGTCTCACTTCTTCTTTAGATCATAGTCTCTTGTTTCTTAAAGATATTGTAATGTTCCGTTAGATGTTTTTCATCAATCTAGACAAGTCTAGCACTAAGCAATATGAACAATATCATAAACAAGCATAGACTTAAATTTACATAAGTCTTCCAATTAATGAAGCATAAGGTAATAATCTCATTTATCCTATTATCCTCTAAAAGAGAGCAATGTTGTATGTTACATACTTACATATGTTAAAGAGAAGTTACCATGTGTTAGAGGGTAAGCAGCCTCATTTGGTGTCTATTTGGTGATTGTCTGGGCGTTGTACGACTAAACAAGTGTCCCATGTTGAGTTTTTGGATTAATTCTTGCTTCACTAGACTAGGGGGTATAATGCATGAAAAAATGTGTAATGATGCACATGTAATGACAATAATAGATGCAAAACGTACGGATACAAACCTGATTTACTGACTGTTGTCACACTCATGCTTCACTAGACTGGGGGGGGGGGTATAGTGTATGCAAAATGTCTAAGGATGCACATATAATGACAATAATGAAAGAAAAGCGTACGGATACTGACTGTTGTCACACATTCGGAGTTAAACTTAATGAGTCTTGAATTTTAATGAGTCTCTCCCCCGCATCTTGTACTCCCGAAAAGTCATAATAAGGACTTTTACTACTCCCACTTACCTTAGAAATCTTAATGAATTCAGCATGCTTAAGGTCTAACATTTGGAAGATCCATAGATTTTAATAGAGAAAACAACCGAATGATGTTTATTGTCATTTCTCTTGATGAGGTTACTTTAGTAAAAAATCTAAGTTCGCCCATATTTAGGCATCCATAAAAACTTTGTTAGGAGTACGTTAAATGTTAAGAAGACAAGTTGTGATAGAGTGTTGTCCAGTGCAAGAGGTATAATTTGAGGATAAATCAAATTGTCATTCCCCTCACCTCTGTAACTTTTGCAAGTCATAAGTAGGACATCTAATGCTGCTACTAATCTTTTAGGTCTCTTAGTATCTCCACGTAATAAGTTTTAGCGATGCATGTGAACGAGAATATTTCATATATTTTATACTTGATTTCCCTTATCGTCCAAATTTCATAAGAAATTTTAAGGACATACTTAGAGGGAATCTTATTAAGTATATATGAATTGATTTCTTTAATACTTTGGTCTGTCGGAAACAGAATAGATACAATTAGATATTTATCTAAGCTCCACTAATGTCAATTAGTTATGACTTATGACTTATGATGGGAACCCATTTATTCCTTTCGCCATTTAATGTTTAGGGCGTTTAACACATGCTTTAAAGTCACTGAAAATGAGATTTGATAGCTAAGCATCCTTTAGTGACCTGATCATGATTTCTCATAAAATTTTGGTCTTAGTGGATGAATTGCATGAGTCTCATTTTTCTTTGTTAAATTCTAATTTTCATGATAACAAAGTTGTGAAAACGTTATTGGATCATCTAGTTTTATTTCATAAGGTTTCTATTCAGATAATGACAACAAACGGTATGAGAGTTTAACTTAATAGTGGCCTTGGTTTGGTCATTAAAACCTTGTAACTGTCAAAAAAAATGTAGCTTTTAGTATTGATACTAAATTCAGAACAATCTCAAAATTATCGTAATGTATCATAAAGCTTCAATACTAAGATCAGTTATTAATGGTTAATAGATCCTTAACTTTGCCACCAACTCTCATCTTAAGTATTTTGTGAATTATGGTAAGGAAACGTATAAAACTAGACTTAACCATCATGTGTTAATTGGAATTCATTAGCATTTGTGGAGTTAAATATCCTTAATTAGCACTACATATCTTAGCCAGCTGTTCTCCTTTCTTATGGGTAATCGCATTTCTTATGCCTATTCTTAATAACACAGTTTTGCTTAGTAAGATTTTCCTTATGGAGAAACTTATAGCTAAAAGTAGTACCTGTATTTTGTTTCCAGACTTTAGAATTATCCTCTCTATGGTAATTATTCTTCCTCTTTTAGGTTTGGTACTAAGGTGAATAACATCAACTTTATTTTAATGCGTTCCTTTTCCTGTACGTAATTCGCTATCAACACACTCATTTTACTTTGATTTTTTTTTCTGAGTGTTATAGTTGATTCATAATGCATCTAATCGTATTGGTGGAAAAGTTATTATGCACTAGAAATTTATTGATTTCCATGTGTAACCCCTTAGCTTTATGGGTCATGTTATTCAATGCTAAAAATGTATTCACATAAGCCATTCAACCATAGAGTTAGATTTATTTATTGCATGCTCATTAGGAATTCGTTATATGCTTTCATTTCCCTAGATAATACATTAGTCTTATGAATTTCAGATGCTTTAATAGCTCACCTGATAGGAATCAGTAAAAGCGTTCTTGATTACCATAAGAGACATTTTGTGTATCCCACTTTCTTATGCTCAATGTTATTCTGTAATACTTTATCATATAGAGCGTAGGAATGTCATGTCTTAAGAGGTAATTTAAGACTTAATAAGAACAAAGTTTAAGATAACTCTTCTTAGATCTGATAATTAGAATGGATTACTTAGTTGAGATAGTAATTTACAGAAGAATGTGAGACTAGTTTCGATTATGGGGATTGATGTAAGACAGACTTAGATTATGATATTTATATTAATGAAGGATCATTAATTGTGAGGATTCATTTTGTAATGAAGACGTGATAATATCATAACACCAACATAAGCTACTTAAATAACATGCTCTAGCTTTGGCTATACGCTATTTATTTAAGTATTAAGTTGCTAACAGTGAATGTAACACATCACCTTTGGGCGGAAGTGAGACACTCAAAGTTCTAATGCAACACACTTGGTTCACCAACATAATCTGTTTCACATCACCTTTGGGCAAAAGTTGAAACCTTATGAACATTATGTGAACTAAGCTACAATGCTTAACGAGACCTTAAATAACGAAACTAATGTGACACATCACCTTTGGGCAGAAGTGACACGTAAAATGTTATTTCAAGTTAAGCAAGGTTTTGGAAATAATGTTTTGAATAAACTCGATACATTATGTTTTATCAAAACTCCAAATTTTATTAGAGATCCCGAAAAAGTAATGAGTTCTCAGTAATCTTATGAGTTCCCAAAAAAAAAGAAGAGTTCTCAAATTAGCTTGTGAGTTCTCGAAATAATGGGTTCTCAAAGAATTTAGTTCTAAAAAAATGATATGAGTTCTCGAAAAAATAATGAGTTCCCGGAAAACTTATGAGATCTCGAATAACATAAGGGGTTCTCGAAATTATGAGTTCTCGAAGAGTTAATGAGTTCTCGAAAGTGATGAGTTCCCGGAAAACTTATGAGATCTCGAATAAATTGTGAGTACTCGAAGACTTAATGAGTTCTCAGATATCATAATGAGTTCTCGAATGTCATGATGAGTTCTCGAATATCAGAATTAGTTCTCGATATGCTGCTGAGTTCTCGAAAGTATTATGAATACTCGAATGACTTATGTTTTCAGATAACTTTAACAGTTCTCAGATTCTTTAATAGTTCTCGAAAAAAAATTGGTTCTCGAATACATGATAGTTCTCGATAAATAAGATGGGTTCTCGGAAAAATTATGGAATCTCGAAAAACATTATGGGTTTTCGAAGTAGAAGACCTTGACCGAGAACTCCTGTCCGTGAACCTGATCGAAAGCTTTATAACCGAGAACCTGAATTCGGGAACTGAGAGATTCTCCGAGAACTTAATTTATTAATCTTTAAAACCGAAAACCAGTTATTATTATCGAAAATTAAAAGTGATAGAGTTAGGTGGTTCAAAAAATTAGGGATTTAATTATATCTTTTTTCCAATTTTAGATAGGAATTAATTATCTCCAAAGATTTCATAATATTTTGAAATCTTTGACTTTATCAACAAGATTTCAAAATTCTTGGAGATTAAGTTTCCTAAAATATCAAAAACAAGATTTAATCCAATCTTGAACCAAAACATAAAGGAATTTTGAAAAATTTATGATGATCTTGAAGAACATCAACCGAAAAAATACCAAGAACTTTAGAACATTCATAATCTAGAATCGAAATCTGAGAACTTTAATGTTTATTTAATAGATTTTGGAAAATGTAATTACATAATCATAAAAAAACCGGTTAAAATAAAATTATATAACCGATTTTTTCTTTTGGCTGAAAAATTTAAGGAACCCTAAAATCATTATCAGGTTTCAACATAATTGTTTTCCGAATTTAATTCCAGATCTTAATGGAAAATAATCAAAACTAATTGAGCAACATTGCTCTGATACCACATGTTGATCAGTTTTGATTGTATATAATGGAAAACATAATAATAATGATAATACCTGAGAGATTCGTTAGACCTGACATTGATGCTGAGAGAGTAGAGGTTGACATGATTGTCAGTATGATTGGGTTCCCTTTAGGGTATGCAGTTATGATGGGTTTAGGATTCTTTGGTGAAGAATCGATTAGAGAGAAGGAGGGCCGAAAGATTAAGTGGTGTTATGATAATGATTTCTATAACCCTTAATCCCTAGTAAAGTCTCATTATTTATGCCTACCCAGGGGACACCCTATAAGGCCCATCTAATGATAAGTCCGCCCATCAAAGACATATCTGTTATTGGGCTTAGGATAATTAATAATTGATCATCATTATTCAAATGATTATAAAGGCTATCGATAAATATACAAACATTACGTATATTTATTCCAACAGTGTGTGTTTAAGTGTGAGAATTGTCGACCCTTTCTTCATGGAGAGAAGGGGCATTTATAGTGATTGTAGGTTGAGCCCCTGAGTTGGCGATGATTGACAGCTCATTCGCGTGGGCCCCACAGAGGAGGACGTTGGGTGAATTTGTGTTGTCCATCTTCTTACCATGGACGTTTTATTCGTGACTTAGGCTTGCGTTTGAGCGCATGCCGGAGCGTCATTTGTCTGTGTCTTACCACACAGGTTTTAGTTTAGATAGTTGTTTTGTGTTGACGCGAATTACTATCGTGACTTGCTGAACACCATTAAGTTTTAATTTTTCAAGATCAGCGTTTAAGCGCATTCTTGAATTTGATTGTTCATTGTATCTTTCCATACAAGTTTGGTTTGCTATACTACTTTAATACACACAGGGACTAAAAACAACTTTTATTGATGTTTGGCATGATGCCTTCGTAGAAAGTAAAAGCAAGTACTGATAAACAAAACTCCCACTAAGTCGTCCCTTGTGTGCGTCAGGCGGCTAATCTTTCATTTGCTGCATGGTTGCCACCATGGATCATCATGCTTACGTTTTTGATCCATTTTATCGGTGGTCCCCCGCTTCTATCTGGCCCGCGATGTATGTCTTTCAACAAGTGTGACAGCTTGCCGGACTTTAAAGCCGCTTCGATTATTGTTATTAACTGAAAGCATGCATCTGTGTCATGGCCTATGTCTTGATGGTAAGCGCGGAACTTGGCAGGGTCCAAGCCTTCTCGTTTTTTTGATCACTTTAGGGGTTGGGAGATGTATGTTTTCGGTGGCCAGGACTTGTGCTGGAGTTTTGGTGAGTGGAGTCCATGAGTTGTGACTCTTGTGGCCAGATTTGTTGTCATTCGATTTATGGCGGCTTGTACTCAACCACCTCCGTGCTCTTCGACTCTCTTTGAGGTGATGCTTGGAGTTGGCTCCAGAATGAACCTTTGCCTTTCTTGTCGTGCCTATTGTGCTTGCTTCTTGCGGACTGGGCTTGGGCATCAGTATACTGAGGTGCTCAGATTCTGCTCCAGACGGATGGCTCTCTCTATGTTCGCGCGTAAAGCTTTGCGACGGTTATGATTTCATCCCAGGTGTATGGCATGCCTGTTTTCCCGATGATAGTGCGGATGAGCTCGTGACATTTCACTCCCTGTTTAAATGCTGCTTTCATGGGCTCGAAGCCTATGGGTCCGATTTGAAGCGCTTCCTTGTTGAACCTTGTGATGTAGTCTTCTATGGACTCATTGCCGTACCTTCAAACTTATAAAATATTTGTAGAATCGCGCTCTACCCTTCACTGTTGACAGAATTGACTCGAGAACTTGTCAGTAAGCTCCTTGATACCATCGATTTATCCAGGTGGTAGACTGTCAAACCACACTCGCGCAGCTCCTGTGAGTGTTTGCGAGAACATATGACACCAGACTGGTAGGGTCCAGCCCGCTACCTTCCCCGCGGTTTCAAAACTTATGAGGTGATCATCAGGTTCTAATGACCCGTCGTACTTACCCAAAGTGCTTGGTATTTTGGTTTTGGATGGCAAAGGGGTCAACGCAATGCATAGAGTAAACTTTGATTTCTCACTAAACGTCGAAGGGTAGTAGGGCTTAGTGAGGTCCTCCTTAGATGGCAGGTGGTGTTCGCATGCAACGGTATTGACATAAGAGTGGTTGTAGTCATACTTGAAGTGACTTTGGGACTCATCAAAATATTCCCTCCAGGTCGGGTATTTTTGCTTGCTCCTGCTGTACTTGCGCCCCTAAAGTCTGCGCGCAGATCCCATATGTTGGGTTGCGACGGCCCCTCAGAGGCTGTTTGCACTCGAACTGTCTCAAATAGTAGTTTCTTAGAGGCATCTTTGATTCGCTGCTCACGGACTATCTCGTTAATTATATTTATCCGCAATTTCTATTTTGTGGGTTATCACAATTTTTTCGCATGACGCGTTCTAGATGCTCGTGAGGTCGAGTATACGTCTTGAAATCTTTATCCTCTGCCAGTTTAGCAATAGTTTCTTGTTGGTGCTTAATCAATTTTGTCGATTCCAAAAGTGTTGTTGTTTAGCTTTCATCACCTTTTGAAATGTCGCTTCTTTCTTTGACGTATACTCTTCAAAATTTTCAACCACCCACATTTATTTAATGACGCTGCAAGTTGTTTCACTTGTTATTTTCCCTGTTTTTCGGTTGCGTCGGACTAAGATCCTCGTTTAGGTCTGTCACATCAGTGTCTTCGGATGCACCGAAGTTGGCCAAGTTTGATGATTTCCTGTTGCCCGAACTACAACCCGAAGCCTCATTCAGCAACGGGACCTTGCTCCACTTCTCATGCTCTTTCACAACCTTCCATGGCTTCATATGCTTGACAGCATGTTTGTGTTTTTTCGATAATCGGCAAGCATTCTTTCCCTAACATTTAAGTCGTTACACCCGCTTTTTTTTAATACGTTACTAGAATGAAAAAATGTTAACGTAAATAAAAAAATATGGGATACAATTAAAAATATATGTAAGTCATTGTACCACTTGTATGTGAAAACCGTTGAAATAGTTCAACTTCATCAACATTTTTTTCGACTTTGTGCTCACTTGATCCGGCGTTCAGTCACTTCCACCCTCGAGCTCGTTGAAATGTTTGAGAACGATTTTCCACAAACTTTCCCTTTGTTTTCATTTCCATGTTCACGCTCGGTCGAGACGTGAACGAAAGCTTGCGTCATTATTACGTCTTCATTCTCGTTCGGTCCGATTTGTAAACTTTCGGCCCACTTTTTTTCTTCCCCTTACCAACAACTTCAACAACCTCCTCCTTTTCTTCTTCATGCTCATCATCTTCTACATACATTTCGTCGAAGTTTGTATTAAATTGCGTTTCGAGCGCGCGATCGTTGTCATCATCTTCAAGGTTTTTAAAAATAGTCGGGTCACGGCGAACCAATTCAACGGGTGCTTCTCTTGGGGGCTCCTATACGTGGCAAACACATCAAAGTTGGTTAGAGTTTCTTGGGAAAAGTCAAGCCGACCGAGTTGAATCATAGGTTGGGAAAACATATTATGCCCATATTGGCCATGTGGAGAGTTCAAATGAGAAGAAAAAATATTTTAAGAAGAAAAAGAACAAATTTAAACCAATAGGAATCCTCCATATAATAATTGTATTTAATGTTAAGTAAATGATTAATTTTTTGTAACTCCCTTAAACTAGTTAAATTAGTGAAACTCTTAATTCAATTTCAAAATATATTCTTTCATATCAATCCTAATTTATAGTGTAGGGTAATTTTGATATGTATAGGATAAATGTAGGTTGAATTTTTATATGTGTAGGATTAACGTATGATAATCTCGATATGTGTAGGATAAACGTGTGATAATTTCGATGTATGTAGAATGAATTTTGACATGTGTAGGTCCAAATTTGATAATGTGTAGGATAAAGTGTTAATGACTAAATAATTAAAGTGATAATAATTAATGTGATAAGAGTTAAACTATTTAATGTTCATTTATTCTTTTTGTTCTCACAATAAGTTTTTTCTCATTTGATACTCCCCCTATTGGCCATAATAAAAATTCGATGAATTTTTTTTTGCGGGGGGGGGGGGGGGGAGGTGGGGTGACATATTATAATTCGGTGAACTTTGTGGTGGATATGGCATATAAACGTTCGGACCAAAAGGGTGGGAACCGTCCCCTTGTGGGTTCGAATTGGCCCATCGTCCCCTTGTGTTGGAACCTACCCCTCGTTTGCTTGAACGTACCATCACCTCTTTTGCTCGAACCCACCCCTCAAGACTTTTCGTTCGAACAAGCAACCAAGTTATTTTGTTGACCCATACTTTTTGTTTTGATTTGGAAGGGATAGTAGATAATATTGTGAGTATAGAATAGTAGAGAATGCTAGAGAATTGTAGGGAATATTAAGATTGAGAATATATATATATATATATATATATATAGGTTTTGAATTTTTTTTTTTAAAACCCAACCGTTGCCAACATTTGACCATTGACAACGGTCAAAAATTAAGTTCAGTGGCTATAGTTGTCTCGTTACACCTTGTCGAGGAATCAAGTTTTGGACTGTAGCCGAGGGGGGTGGCGGCACTAGGCTACGGTAACTGAACTCCCTAACCGGCGAGTGCCCTCCCCCCCTAAGTGAGCAGACGAGTTATATGCTCATATTTATTTAATTGAACATTTTTATATGTATTTATTAAGTAAGGCCATTCGTAATAGTTAATGCCTCATGCGTATTTTCCGTCACATTAGCATCATAACGCATCTTTAAAAAATGTGCAATGATTAACGCCCCTTAATGCCCTTTCAATCACTACTTTTCATATTTTTGTTTTCTTCTTTGGGGGCATATACTAGAAATGTCCCTCCTTGTTTATGCTCCTATAATGCAAGCTCATTGTAAAACTATCCGTTGTGGCTAGAGGTGAGCAACAGCTTTATCCAGTTTTTATTTATTTTTTATTTTTTTAAACTTTGTTATTTTAAATTTATAATAATTAAATTTGTAACACAAATTAAATAATAAACGTAAATTTTTCATTAATAATAAAATTAAAAACACATACAATAAAAAAAATAAACTTCTTCAAACAAATAAACTACTCTTCCTCGTCGATGTGGTGTTCTTGTTCCATCTCGTATTCCTTCACAAGACGCGCTTTTCTAGTTCAAGTATCTTTTGACGAGGCATTGGTATGTTGCTAAAGTCCCTCGCTAAAAAGTCCATGTCCCTCATTCGAACTTTATGAACTTTAGCTTTGGCCGTCATCTCCACTGTCGACCTTATTTTGGTTATCTCCCCCGAGAACTCCACATCGGCTTCGTTAACAATGGGTTGTTTAGCCTTTGTTTTGTCCCTTCCAACGGGTCGACCAAGGGGAGACGGGGGAAGACCCTCATCATTGTTTAGGTCAACCCCCACGTGAGCATCCGAGCTCGTAGAGGAGATGTACCCACCCGATGAAGACATCTTGGCTCGCTTTGATGATGAGCCGCCGCCGCCTTCGCTCATGTCTTCAACAGAAATTAGCTCCACCCATTTGGAGCAATTACGTAGGATTTGCCACAAATAGTCCTCGTCCCACGTCTTGTTGGTCTTGTACTTGCGTAAGACCTCCTCTTTCCATTCGTTAAAAGTAAATTGATACACGTCAAGATCACTTGACCCGCTCGCTCGCACTCGAGCGGCGTTCCTGTTATGAAGGTTCGTAAACAAACCCACATATTTCCTAATCTCCGCCCACCGGCCGGAAATTATATCGGCCGAACGCATAGTGCTCCCGACTTGCTTATGAAAAAGGTCTCGGATTCGTCGCCAAAAAATCTTAGCCTTTTGATAATCGGCTACATAAGGAAATAAATTAATGTTAAAAAATAAAATATGTATATTTAAAAAAAATATATATTTAACAAAAAAATACATACCCGCTTTTCGGTCCTCCGATACTTCAACCCAAGCCCGACAAAGGGCTATTTTCTCGTCTTTGGTCCAAGGGGTCACTTGGCGCCTTGGTCGAATATCTTGGTCGGGCGATTCACCGACCCTACCACCACCCCTTGCAACACTTCGGCCGGCCGTCCGTCCTCGGCCACCACCTCTATCACCTTGCCTTTGAGTTGTTGCTCATAAGTCATTTTCACGAATGAATTACAAAACGTTTCTTACATGCCTAATGCCTTAGGGTCTGTTTGGTATGGGGTAATGGAATGGACGAGGGAATGGAATGGACAAGGGAATGGAATGGACAAGGGAATGGAATGGACAAAGGAATGAAATGGATGATTACCATTCCATGGTCTTGTTTGGTTACCACGTAAGAATGGAATGAATCATTACTTTGTATTGTTTGCTAGGTAGGAAAAGACTTAGAAATAAACTGGCGGTGGTGAGTGGTGGCGATTGCGGTTAATAGTGGGTGCCGGCGACGGTGGTTGGTGGTGGCAGAGGTGGTGGTTGCTGGGTGGTGGTGGTGGTCGTGGTAGCGGCAACGGTGGTGGTCAACAGCGGCGACAACGATGGATGGTGGTGGTGGTGGTGATGGTCGGTCCATGTCGGTGAAGGAGAGTACGTGTCGGTAGTAAAACAAACATGCATACCAAACGCTACCTTAATTTTATAGTAAAACAAACCCTTATGTTATTACCAATTCGATATACCATCACAGAGCAGTGAAATGCAACATACAATATTTTTTCAACTAACTACCATCATATGAATGGATTCTAACATACACAACTAGTCAAATACTAGAATATGACAAGTGACACATGTTCGTGTAAAATGACTTATGAGCAATGTAATGAGTAGGGGTGTTAAACGAGTCGTATGTATGGGTTAACGTCTCTAACTTGATATGAACCCGAACATGACCAGAACCCAAAAATCTTATGAGACATATGAACCTATAACATGACATGAATGTTCACAAGTTGACCCAAAAACGATCCGTTTAACCGAAGCCGAAAAAAAAAATCAGACAAAACTGAACCAAAATCAATTGAAAACTAAATTAACTTAAAATCGGTTATCATTTTTTTTACCGGTAGTTAACAAAAATCAGTCAAACTAAAACTAACCAATTCATATATTCATAGCAGCGTGTCCGCGCGATGCAACAGGGAACACAAACACTTCTAATGGTACATGGGTGGGTTCGGTTTGGTTCAGTTATTAGCCTCAACCAAAACAGAAATCAACATTATCGGTTAATATATCTTATTAACCAACCGGTTAATTGCTTCAGTTTATTTAGTTAGATTGTCACTTTTAGTTTGGTTTAGTTAATTTTGATTAATAATCAAAACCAAACATTGGCTATTTTTGTTTGTTTAGAAGTACATGAAATGGATGTACAAAAGCTTAAAAGATATGAATATATGAATGGTTTAGTTTCGGTTTGCTTAATTTTGTTTAAGGCAAGGTACAAAAAAAAAGCAATTTAGGTTAACTCGGTTTTGATTAATTTAGTTTTTGATTGGTTTCGGTTCTATTTCGTATGTTGTTCTATTTCAGTTGAGGGCTCAATTAGTGTTCACCCATAGATATTATTAATCACGTAACACATCAATTTTTTAATTAAAAACTATATAAATATAAATACTATACTAAAAAATGTCTGACTTTGTGATGTAGTGTTTTTTATAACAAAAAGTATTAACGTATTGGAAAAATTATGGTTGAATACAATTTCGTGTGGGTAGTTGGCTTAAAATAAGAGAAAAAAATGTAACTATTATTTAAATAAACAAAATTTGAGGGAATTAAAGTGTAATTATGATGAGTGGATTAAAGTGTAATTAGCGTTTGAAAGACTATTTTGCCCTAAATTTTGGGTTGTATGTTATACATTATATTCTAAAAACTCTTAACTTTTGAGTGTTTTAGAATGCCCAAAACTCTTAACTGTTGGAATAGATATCTAGTGGTGATTTATAACTAAACCGTTAACTGAAACCGAACTAAAAAACAAACGAAACTGAATCAAAATTAATCAAAAACTGAATAAACCAAAATAACTTAAAATGGGTTATCGTTTTTTTGTGCCCCTAGTTCACCGAAATCAACCAAAACATTAATATATTTATATACTTTTAGCTTTTATACTTTATTTCTTTCATTTATTAAAACTTTTAGCCAAAGCTTGATTTTTGTTATTAACTAAAGCTAAACTAAAATCCTAACCATATAAACCAAATCAATTAGAGCATTCACAACCCACCCATCAAACCTTCCCCCATCTTTAAAATTTAAACAATCCTACTAAAAACACACTACAACCCATCCACCATTTTATACCCTATCTTTATATTATGAAAATTTGTTATCATAGCTTTTCATATATAAAAAGCTACTATTCATCCTCCACCAAATTATTGTGAGTGTATGAAAACGAGAAATATAATAAAATATGTGTTTGTGAGTAAGATAAAGATAAAAATGGTGGATGGGATGTGGGAAGTTTTTTAAATTGAGAGATAAATTTTAAAAAGTATAATTTTTTAGTTAAATTATAGGGTAAAAATGGTGGATGGGATGTGAATGCTCTTAATAACTTTGATTTTAGTTCGAATTGAAAATAATACACACCCTCCAAAATATTTGTGTTTCACGCTATATCGCACCAACGAGGCCACGATTCACAGTGATTTGTTTCTAAAATAAACAAGTAAATATCTCTTATTTAAAATCATTAATCTCCTCTTAATTTAAACCCATCCTTACTTCACAAGCTTCATCCCTATAACCAATCATACGGGCGGGAATACAATTTGATCCAAAAACATGCACGGCAACGACTTCGACGGCGCCGCCGCCTTCTCTGGCGGCGGCTTTATGCCACCTCAGCCTACTCAGACGACAGACCCTTCACCCTCTGCGTTTTCTAAGGTACCCATTAAATGTTTTGTTTTTTTTTTCACAAAATTAAGGTAGTTCCATGTTTTTCTTTTCCATCATATGTTTTTTTGTTAAATGCAGAATCGTGATATACAGACGTTGATTCCGTTGACCGTCAACCAAATCCACAAAGGGTTGTTGTCAAATGATGATAACGTTAATCTTCTCATCGATGGTGTTGATGTAAACAATGTAGGGTTTTGTTTGGATCTTTGACTTGTTTGTTAATCGAACTTTCAGTGAACTGTTTGTCAACTGTTCGATTGGAAGTTTATTTATGTTGGTTTGTCGTATAAATGACGAACATGAGCAAAACTTTTTGTTAATTTAGTTAAACGAATGAATTCACACATGTATTGTTCGTTTGTTTATGTTTGTAAATAACGGCGGATCTTAGTTGGGGTCAGGCCAGGCCCGTCCCCCACATGGTTTTTTTTATTCGTAGTGTATATTTTATCGAAAATTTTTAAGAAAATTATATGTTTTGAGTCGGGCACACCTATTTGTTTCTTTAAAACTTTCTGGATATTTAAAAATTTAAGATCCGCCACTGTTCGTGAACATTCGTTTAAGTTTGATTATTCATGTTCGTGAAGGTTCATTCGTTTATGTTCATTAATTTATGTTGTTTGTTAATTTCGTTCATTGATATATTTTTTTAAGATTGTTAGGCCCATTACAACTTGGTGTAGTTTATGAAATTAAAATGTTACAAATTACAATTTAGTCTAGTTTTATTATTGTTTTAGACTCGAGAACATTTTTATTCATATTTACATTTAATTTGGGTTAACTTAGTTATGTCTGTTCATCTATGTTCATGGTCGTTTGTAATGTTCGTGAACCGTTTGTTTATACTAATAACAAACAAATATAAAAAACAGAAATATGCTCATTTTCTTAACTAATGAACACGAACAAGAAAACCCTGTTTGTTTAATTGTTCGTGTTCATTCACTTCGTTTACAAGCCTTTCTTTGTTTCTGTTTGGGTTTAAACTTTATAAAACTATTGAACCGAGTGAAAACTGTTTATTTAAAAAAAAAACAGGTTAAGTTGGTGGGGATGGTACTGAACAAGGCTGATAGAGCTACTGAAGTTACGTTTGTGATCGATGATGGTACTGGTCGCATTGAGTGCATCAGATGGTATACAAGTTATCTGTTATCTGTTATCTTGTGCTTATGTTTTTGTTTTTATTATGTGGTTTACCTTGTAATTTTGTGTTGGTTTGATGTTGCAGGGTTCATGATCCTGTTGAAACAAGAGAGATGGAATCAATTATGTATGTTATTGTTTCTTCATTGATCTGTGAATCAATATTTAACTTGTATGGACACTGCTTGTGTTTGTTTTTCTTATTTTATTGAAATTCAGGGAAGGAATGTATGTTCGAGCTCACGGCCAACTTAGAGGCTTTCAGGGGAAAAAGCTGTTGACGGTCTTTGGTATCAGGTATGTTCTTTGATTCTTAATTATTGTTCGTCGTTGAGCGTTACTTTAATCTGTATTTTAGCTCAAGTAGCTAGTTATAATGGCTATTGAAAAAATATAAGTCACCAAGTTGTATGATGGTAAGTTATGATGTTTTAGTTAACCAGAAACGCGTATCATCTGTGGATTTTGCAGGCCCGTGACTGATTTTGATGAAATCACACATCACTTTGTGGAATGTATATATGTTCACTCTTACAACACAAAGTTAAAGGTAAGGTTTCACAACTTCACTCTGATTTGTTCGTACTTTACGTGTATAATATTCATCAAAGATGAATTCTTGTAACCCTTAACTCTATTTGTTTATAACAAAGTGATGTTTTGTGTCTGTGCTAGAAACAACAAGCTGTTAACACACACGCCTATCAAACCGCCCCATCAAATCAAGTGAGTCTATAGCCTCTGTTTTCATATCTTTATCGCCCCAACCCAGGTTAACGCGTTACTGATTGAGTATTAGTATATTACTAACTGCATCCTATATGTTTATTGATTGTAAGTTCACTGGTCATTATGGTGCTGCTGATGGACTGAATGGAATCAATAAAATGGTGTTTGATTATTTGTTGCTGCCGGCTAGTGTGTAAGTTGTCGACGTACTTCTTATCAGTTATCGGTTTTACATTATTTATATTCAAATATAATGATATTAAAATGTGCATTTATATGAAAATAAATTCTAAGTTAAAGAGAATTTTATGCATATTAGAGCAAAGGAACATGGGGTACACCGAGAAGAACTTGTTAATCAACTGGGCATCCCTTTGGACAAGATAATGTAACTCTCTTGCTCTTTTCTTTGTGCATACACACACTGACACACAAACTAACATAGTAAATGTCGGTATTGTTTTTAACAGGGCTGCACTTAAATATCTGGAAGACGAATCGTTGCTTTACAATACAGTTGATGATCATCACTTCAAGTCTACTGTCAATGGTTGATATCCGTTTCGTCATTTTAGCATGGCACCTGAACATTTCCCTTTTAAGATAGATTTTTTTGTTTGACACATTTGAGATGAAACATAACCTAAATCGACGTGTTTATTGGCCTAAGTTGTCATCTGAGGAGCAAAATCATGCACAAGTACCTTTTATAACTTTTACAAAATGTGTGATTATGCAAAGTATTTTCTATTTGAGTATGTTTATGACCACTAGGGAAAACGATACTATTTTGAAATAAATATGACACCACATGGGAAAAGGTGTAGTTGTAACATTATTAAGCTCTATTTTTCAAGACTTAACATAGTTTGATGGTTGATGCATCAGTGGTGGAACTTGAATAAAAATATATGGGGGCCCAAAAGTCACGGGACCAATAAATTAGGGGGGTCAGACTCAATATGTATAAAATTTTCAGACAAAATACAATGAATTTTACACTACTAAGCAACAAGATGGGGGCACCCCCTGACCTTTATATCCTCCGCCAATGTAATGTATAAAATGCATTTAAAAGTTTGGTCTCGTCTTATTAGGGCATTTTGTAAATATTTCATGCGTGCTATAGTGGAAACTGGTTAACTTTGTCTCAAGAGCTTCAATCGCGAATTTGTAGCACGACCTAATTAAGCTAATAACCCACTTTCATACTATTAACAATCGTATGTCGTCCATGATTGGTTAGTGTTGGGGTTGAAAGTAATAATATCAATTCGAATGGTTTACCCTATGATTATAGGGGAGGGGGTTTGCTTATGGAAACAAGGAAACTTGAGGGGGTTTGAATACTTGTATTCCAAAGTTTGAGGGTTGAGAAGAGATGTGAAGGAGTTTTGTGAAAATTGGTTTACTCTAACGTACAAACACATCCTCTTATCACAAGTCAATTGTGAGGGTGACACATGAAGGCAATTGTCTATGAACAAAGGAAGTGGTTTATACTTCATGTTGTATCATGAAGATTATACCTCTTGTCGCCTGTTGTGAAGGTAACACGCTCATGCTATCGTTTCAAGACAACTAGCGTAATGGAATCGACAGGGTTTGTACAATGGGTAGGGTAATAGTCTAGGACAAAAACTTTTTTTATTTATTATTAAAAATGTAAAACTGTCATTTTGCTTAGTTTTAACACTCGTCTAATATCTGATAGTAAAAAGAACCTAAATCTTTACGGAGTATCAAATAATTGGGACTAAAGACTTACTTTCCAAAAAAAAATCAATACATTACATAGACCATTCATATTATTTTAATTTATCCTCGCAATAGTTAGAAACAACTAGGGACGAAGCTTTGTAGGGCCGGGAGGTGCCCGCCCCCTCCTGTTTTTTTAGCTTAATAGTGTAAATTAACGCGTTTTCGTCCGAAAATTTTATACGTATCAAATTTGGCCCCCTCCGTTTTAAGGTCTCGTGACTTTCGGCCCCACCAAAATCTTTTTCAAGCTCTGCCGCTTGAAATAACATTTGTGTCCGCTAATATTTAGAATCGATATTTCCAAAGTCAAAATTATAGTTTAACCAAGTCTAACAACAAAAAATCCATAAAAAAAAGTAAAAAAATAAATAAATTATACATTAACCCAATTACGTATTAACCGACTATTATGGTCAACTACCGACGCATATTGTAACCCAATCAATCAAAAGATAACCATTAAATTACTTGTGTTTAACACTTCAACCAATGCAATGTATAATCCCATTTAATAAAGCTTTCATACTTCTTCCACTTTCTCTCTCCTAAAACACACACACACACACACTATATATATGTGCATATGTGTTATTTGTCTCTATTTGTACGTGATAGAGTTGTGCTACAAAAGCCCAGCAAAACGGTTGGATTTATACAACAAAACATGAAGCTAATTCATTCTTGAACACGTTCTTCATGGCTTCCTTCTCTTTTGAAGGTAATCAATCAATTCAATTTTTTTTATATTTTTTTAATCTTTTTTTGGATATTGTTTCTGGGTATTGATTGTTCTTCAACATACATCTTAAAGATTGGATCTTTTTTCTGGGTTTTGAATATTTTAGGATTTCTTGATGAGGGTGACATGTTTCTTGATTTGGTAATATTATTGCATGATTGTTATGAATTTCCAGTTGTGTGGTAATGATTAGTAATATAATATTATATATATGTATGAGCCTAGGTAGGGCTAGATGCTAGTCTAAGTTTAGTTTCTTTTTTTTCTGACAGCTATGAAAAGGATTCTGTTGATCAAAAGTTGTATCTTTTATTACAAGATTAGATGAAGATGAATATTAGGTTGTGTGTTGTGGACACGCGAACGACAAGGAGCGAGCAACCACAACAGTCCCACGCTCACCTTGGTCACAACAGCTTCACGCTAACCTGACGTGAGCGAGCCACCGTGAACCGAGCCAACGCGAGCAGGCTCACAGTGGCTCATGACGCGAATAAAGGAATTTGTGTTGGATTTGTAGGCTATGGTCGCGCCAGTGATCACCCTTAGCCACAACAACCTAGCATGAACGGGTTACTTGAGAGTCGCGTCGGTGACTCGCGTTGGCTCGGTCACGTATCCACAACACACAGTCTTATATACAAATTGATCAAGGAGCTAGTTACTTCTTATTCACTTATTTTTTTTATGGTCATTTTAAGTTTTGGAGAAAAGAGTCTTGGAAAATTTTTGTGGCTGGATTTAGTCTGATATGGAAAAAATCCATAATGATGTTAACCATTTGTTTATATATCACAACTAAAAACGCCCCTCTCACTTAATATGTTTGTGCGCGTTTTAAATAAAAAACGTCTCTCATCCCTCTTTCCTCCACGTCAGCTAAAAGACGAGCTTTGGTTGTTTTTCTTAGCTTAAAAGACGAGTATTATTTTTCAAACTTATTAGTTTTACTGATCTGTTGCCTTTACTAGAATTTGTGTATTGAATATATAAACTTGAATGTTTTTTTTAGTAGAGAAATTAATAAAAATCTAAGGTTCAAAGTAATCTGGTTTGATTCTGATTGTCAAACTTATATAATTGTGAGTTTTAGCATAAGTCTAACCTATTAATGAATTTTGTTTTCAAGTCTTGATCATCCATTTGTCTTTTTGGCTTCAGGGCATTAACTAGATTAATCAAACAATGGTTTTTTCTAATCTGTCTGCCATCTTATTGAAAGTTCTTTGTCAAATCAGAAAGTCAAGCCTACTACTTTTCATTGTCAAATCTTGGATTTGTAGAACTTTATTCTATACAGAACTATAAAACCATAGTCACATGATTCGCTAATCTACCTGCGTACCGCGAATCCAATCGTGCGTACCGGAATCGGGTACATTTGTGTACCGTTCGCATAGGATTCGCAATCCGATTCGTAAAATTGAGAGTATCCGATTGTGTGGAATTTCGAACCAAATATCACAGATTCGCGTACCGGATTGTCGAATTCGCTGTCTAGATTCAACGCGATTCGCGAATCGGAATTAAATGCTTCGAAATCTGCGACAATTATGGTGACTATTCGCTTACCATAGCTAGATGAAGAGTCTATTGTTTCCTTATAATTATGAACTTGGTTAGTTTGTTTTATGTTTTTGAACTTATGATTAAGAACTTTGTTTTGGATTATGATTATGAAATGTTTATTGGAGTTATTTGAAAAAAAAAAAAATATATTGTATAATGTTTAGATACGATATGGCGTACCAACTTATAGGGTACACCGTACCGCGTACCGAATTGGCGAACAGAATGAACCTACCCACTCGTACCGAATTTTGGATTATGACATGACATGACACGACATGACGGTAGTCTGCAAAACTTATAGCAGCATTCTTAAATAATGAAATTCATGATCCAGTTATTTGTTTTGGTTCAGGCTTTGTGTTAGATCCATCAAAGTCTAGCAAGTTAAACATGGAGGAAAAGAGAGAGCTTGTGTATGAGATATCAGAGTGGTCACAAGATGCACCAGAACTATTGCAATCATGGAGCCGTAACGACATTCTGCAAATTTTAAGCATTGAAACAGGGAAAGAAAGGAAGTTTACAGGATTAACAAAGTCAAAAATCATTGAAATACTTCTGAAGGTTGTGGCTGATAAGAAATCACATGAAAAGACTACCAAAAGGCAGAGGAAATCTGAGATTTCAACGGACGAGTCTTCACTCAACAACGTTGACTGTAGTTTAGGGTCTAATGATGTTAAAATTTGCAAAAATTTGGCTTGTAGAGCTAAGTTAAGTCAAGAAGATGTTTTTTGTAAGCGGTGTTCATGTTGCATTTGTCATCGGTTTGATGATAACAAAGATCCGAGTTTATGGTTGACTTGTAGCTCAGAAAATCCATATGAAGGGATGTCATGTGGTTTATCATGTCACCTTGAATGTGCTTTGCAACATGAAAGATCTGGTATTCCAAAAGACGGTCATAGTAGAGGGCTAGACGGGTGTTTTTACTGCGTGTCCTGTGGTAAAGTGAATGATTTGCTTGAGTAAGTTTTTTTCATATCCTTTCTTTATTTTTGTAAAGTAGTTTTTATCATTGGTTGAATTTCGACCCGTTTACTTATTAACGGGTCAATATTATCTATATACAGATGTTGGAGAAAACAAATGACAACTGCAAGGGACACCAGGAGTGTTAACATATTATGCTTTCGAGTTTCTTTAAGCCAGAAGCTCTTGACTGGGACCGTTCGTCATGAAAATCTTCACAAAATTGTGAATGAAATAGTTCAGAAGTTAAAAGCAGATGTCGGCCCGTTGACCGATTTGCCAGTCAAACAAGCCAGGGGCATTGTGAACCGGCTCGCTTCTGGTCAAGAGGTTCAGAGACTATGTGCATTAGCTGTCAAGTCACTTGATTCACTTCGGTCCAGCACACATAATAACCCTCTTGCAATAGGTTCTTTTTCGTAATCTTTTTACCCTTATGTTTGCTAAACTTTTGATGATTTGCAGTCTTTGTTACAAGTCTTGTTGATTTTGCAGATGATGAGGAAGTAAAAAAAAGTCAAAGTCAGAGCCTGGTAACAAATTCCAGCAGTCTTTCGAATCCCTCTTCGGTTGAAGATAATAACAACAACGTCGTTGGCTGCAAAGACACAAAAGATCGAGAAACCAACACGTGTAACAAACAAGAAAAGACTGCTGCTGGTGAAGTAAACAACAGCATTGAAAACATGAAAGAATTTGATTCATTTGTTCATGTAACAGAAGGCGAACTACCTGTTACTCCTTGCAAAGCAGAACAGAAAACACCCGAACGATCAAAAGACAATCTTGATGATGGGTTGGGTAAGGAACATGATGGTAGCTGTTCAAAAAAGAGAAGTGGTGAAGATCGCGATTTTGGATATTATGTTAAGGTGATCAGATGGTTAGAGTGTAAAAAACATATAGATGCAGATTTTAGACAGAAGTTTTTAACTTGGTACAGCTTGAGAGCGAGTCCTCAGGAGGTTCGAGTTGTGAAGGTGTTTGTGGACACATTGATGGAGGATCCGGCTTTGCTTGCGGGTCAGCTTGTTGATGCGTTTTCGGATGTGATCACGAGTAAACAATGTTCAAAAGGGTTGTGTTTGAAGCTTTTTCATTGAAAGATTCATATAGGGGATTGAAGAATATTGAAAAAAATGTTAGGATTATTATTTACATTCTTGGTCTAGATGATCATCATTCATGTTATATTTGGTTTAGGATTTTACACATCCGTATAAAAAACATTTATAATTTTTATTGAAGTTAGTTATGGAAGTTGAATGTTTGAAAATGAGGCTTGAAAGAAAGAAACAAAGTATGGGAGGTAAGACGACCCACAATGTGTGACCCATGAACGAGCCCAAATTGCCACGTAAGTTCATGGATATAGGCGTGCACGCCTAAGTTTGCTGGGCGTGCGTAGGGAGTAGTACTGTAGATCGATGCTTGGGCAATTTCTTGGTTGCAGAGACGGCTCAAATCGCTCAAATCATTTTTGGGCCCATAAAGTCGCAATTTGAGATCCTTTGCAAAAGATATTATTTTTGTTTATGATCTTAACATGTCTGAATATGAGGTAGGTATGCTACTGGGCTTAGAACATGGTTCCTAGCAAGTTACCATTTGGCAACATCTGCTGATGCCCCATTGATGATCAAAGCATGTCCATTGAGTAGCAACAAAAATTCACCCATGACGCGTGCCAAATGTATGGTCTCCATGAACCATTTGGGGTTCGGTTTAGATATTTTGATCCACTCAAGACTCACAAGTATAAGAGACCATCAAATATTCCCTTACCTGCATTACTGAAAGCTCCTTTTTGTGCACCTCACAAACTAGCACTTCAACCTCATTTGTGTTGTATCCTTTTATTTGCAAAGGGAGTAGTAGTGCAGATCCATTCCTTGGTTGACCACCGGGCATTGTTGGATATGTATTGAAAACTATGTTCTTGAAGTAGTTGAACAAGAAAACAAGATTAAGTTGGCAAAGATAAAGAGATTCTCACTTGGATTTAGACAGATACGTATAAATTATTCTCAACGTTAGGGTCATATATTTGAAATGGTACGAGTACAAATAATTGAAGTCTGTGATACATAAAGTGTCATAAATGTGACAGAGAACGTCTTGGGATGATTAAGGTGTATGGCTCCCGAGGATCATAGATATATAAACTAACTAATAGCTAATGTTGCAACAAAAGAAGGCTTGAAAAGGTGCTTCACTTATGTTTTGAGGTTGCGTTTAAGATGAAAATAACATTGTTAGTCTCACCATGATAGTTAGCGTCGTAACCAAACTCCAATATGAGAGTTAGCGAGAGAATACGCTTAGAGATGAGTGGTTCACTATTGAATGCATAGTTAAGGAGTTTTACACTTTCATTGTAACAAAGTATTTATACTAGGGTGCGCATATTAACAAGTACCTTGTTTATATGTGAAGTGAAACAAGGGGCGAGGTATTACGGAGTTTGGTTTTTGTGACTATCTATATGTTATAAAATTGATTTGTTTTGAAACCGGTTTAGATGTTGGACAGAAACCAAAAAGACAGCAGCGGATTTGTTGAAGTTGTGGAGACTCTAGTGAAGGTTTATAGAGAGAGACATCCTTGGTTTTCCTCGTTGGCAATGGATCAAAGAAAAACTACATTCCGAAAGGCTCCTTAGGATTTTGCATTCCAAATTCGATGTGCTGACCGATTCGCTTGTCATGTTATAAATAAAAGAAAAATGTGATTGATGATGGAAAATGAATATTTCAAACCCCTAATTTAAAATGTATTTCAATTGTTATGTTTTACTTAAGTAATCGTCTCTTGTTTTTTGTTATAACGTCCTTTTTAGTCATAAAAATAACACATTATGTGACTCAGGGTAAGAAACTATGATAAAAAAAAAGTTGTATAAAATGTGCACATTTCAGTCGTTTGACACATATTTAACTGAGGATCAAATGTATAGAAAAACACATCAAATTCTGATCAAATAACCTTACATATAAGCCCAATCAATAACAATTTGAACCCTTAAATTAAGCCCAAGTATAAACCAATTAACTCAAAGCCCACATATTTTAAAACTCAAACCACTCTCCTCGCCCGAATCAAAGAACTTTTGTTATTTTGTTGACCGCCACGTCAACCGTCAGGTGTTGCTCCACGCCAGTGAAAATCTCCAACCAATATGCCTCTCGCCCTGCTCTACGCTGACCACGGTGTGGTGGGCTGGCGTGACCTTGTCCAACGTGAAAGAGCTCACAACCTATTTCCACGCCACCACACCGTGTAGCGTCATATTGCCATATCCGGACCATCAATGACCCATAATATAATATACTATCTTCCACATCAGACTTTCAAATATATATTTGTATTATAAAAACAAACTAATTGAAAAGGGATTTTAATAAGGAATGGATGAAATAACATGAGAATGCACTTATTGTTTTAATTTGATA
Source organism: Ambrosia x helenae (assembly GCA_030844895.1). NCBI lineage: Eukaryota > Viridiplantae > Streptophyta > Magnoliopsida > Asterales > Asteraceae > Ambrosia > Ambrosia x helenae. The sequence goes on from JAUTDX010002114.1 coordinate 54,236, forward strand.
ATGTGTAGAATGTAACAAACATTTAAGCGGAAGCATGAAAACAAACATATATTAAGAAAAAATGATACACCTTGTTTCAAATTGACATTATAGTGTGCAAAAAGAACAAATTTAATATATGACATGGATAATCATGTTTATTATATGCATAAAGTTTAGTATTGCAGTTCAGTTTTAAATAAGTACGATATCTTTAATATTAGTATACTTATGAACGTAACTTTATATTGAGCTATCACAATATGTAATTAACCTTCACTGACGTTGGTGTCGGGTTTATATGAATAACCCGAGTTAAAAAAAATAGAGTTAATAGCCATTTTCGTCCCTGAGGTTTGGTCCAGTTTGCCACTCCAGTACAAAAGTTTTTTTTTTTGCAATTCCTTACCTGTGGTTTGGATTTTTTTGCCAAATTCGTCCTTTTCACTAACTGGATTTATTTTTTCTGTTAACTCAGGGGTATTATAGTCATTTACCTATTTATTTTTTATTTTAAAATTTAACTCTCTTTTTATGAATACAAAACCTGATAACAAGAAGAAAGAGAGAGAGACATAGAGAGAGAGAGAGAGAGAGAGAGTGAGTGAACGAGAAGGAGAAAGAGACCGGAGGTCTCCACCTCCGGCGATAGCTCCGGCAACCGGCCGAACCCCTCAACCAACACCCCCACCCCACCGCCTTACTGTTTATTATTAGAGAGAGAGAGAGAGGAGATCGAGCAGAGGAGAGAGAGAAAGAGACGGGAGAGAGATCAGAGGAGAAAGAAGACGCCGGAGAGGGAGCAAAAGAGGAGGAATCCAGTGGTGGTTCCGACGGTGGTTCAGGTGGCGGTGGTTGTCAAGGTGGGGTTTTGGGTCAGTAGGGTTGTTGTACAGTATGGGGGCGGTGGTTCAGGCGGTGGTTCAGGTGGCGGTGGTTGGGGGCAGTGGTTGTAATGTGAATCTTGCTTACCCTCTCTCTCTCTCTCTCTCTCTCTCTCTCTCACACACACACACCCCTACCGCCACACCCATTGTTTCGATTAAGATTTTTTTTTTGGGTTGCAGGTATGTTCCGATGATAGCTGTGGTGGTGGGAGTCTTCGATTGAGCGGTGCTGCTGGATTTTTAGAGAGAGAGATGGTGGAGGTGGTGGTTTTAGAACCGGTGATGGTGGTCTTGATGGTGGTGACGCGTGGTTTTTTGCATCCCTCAATCGAATGTTTTCTTTTGTTGTTTAAGATATTCTGATTTCTGTTCATAACATGTGGTGGAGGTGGAGGTGGTGGTGGAGTCAGGGTGGTTATGGTGGTGGAGGTGGTGGAACAAGGGTGGTCATGGTGGTGGAGGTGGTGCAGAGAAGTGTGAAGGGTGGGTGGAGAATGGTTAGGGTTTTAATTAAAAAGGGGAAAAAATAATAGGATGAAATGTCTATATGTCCCTCATTTAAGTGGCAAAAAGACAACCCTACCCCTGACATTAACGAGGTTTTTTAACTGGGTTAGCGAAAAGGACGAATTTGGCAAAAAAATCCAAACCTCAGGTAAGGAATTACAAAAAAAAAAACTTTTGTACTGGAGTGGCAAACTGGACCAAACCTCAGGGACGAAATTCGCTATTAACTCTAAAAATATATATATATATATATATATTATCAAATACACGGTGAAAGGTCATCCACTTGCAACTCAGTGGTAGGAAGCGCAAGTTTTTTTTGGGAGACTTGGGTTCGATCCCCACTAGCTATATTCCGGGACACCTAGGCAATTAAGAAGAAAATCTGTAAGCCATTAGTTGCGCAGGTTCGAATCTGAGTTGACCCGGATTTCATCCGGCTGTTACTCTAGCGAGGAAACTCGTGTGGAGGCAGTACGGTTTCCGGGCGAATGCCGTAGTCCCCACCGTACCAGCGTGGACCCGATTCAGACAATATAGTCTGGATGCGTGGGTGATTAGGGCCTGCCAAGAGACGGTGTGAAGATATCTGCCACACAATTAAAGAAAGTCACCGTTAAAAAAAAATACATAGTGAAAGAAACATAGGAAGTCGTATGAAGGATATCAAACGGACTCCGATTGAACTCATTCAAGCGGCATTGGAACCGTCTCATCGACCCCTACAATGTTAGTTTTTAGGTCTTCATTTTTTGGGGTTTTAGATTGTAGTTTTTAGAATATAAGTTATACCATTGTGTCTTTTATGTTGCATTGTGTTTTTTTTCTTATTTTCATCATTGTTTCATTTTTTCAATTCATTGTGTCTTTTTTCTTCAGCATTGTGTTATATATTTTTTCGGCACTATGTTATATTTTATGGCTCATTGTGTCATATTTCATGATCTATTGTGTTTTTTGTATCCTTCTCACCCTTCTCATTTTTGTTACAGTGTGTAGAATAACTTGACCCATATAAATCAACGAAATTTAATTGCATTTTTTTACTCATATATAATAAATTATAAAACTCGTATTTAAATACTAAGATCGAATAGGTCCAAAATCCCAAATTCGACTAAAAAACAAAAGAGTAAAGTACAATTTGCATCCATGCAGTTTAGGCCCGACATCGGATCCCTGAATTTTTATTGCCAAAGCCCCTATAGCTTACCTTTCCTTTCACTAAGCAACCATGCCAAAGTTCTGTTGGTTTAAACGTTGAAGTCTAGGTAAAAAAGACTGCTATACCCCCTCTCTCTAACCCCCACACTAAAATTCCCAGTATTGTAGGTACTGGGTACGGACGGTGATTGTTGCAGCGATGATGATAAAGAGTTCGTCAAACAACGAGTGAGTGGTTGTGGTTCAGTGGGTGACAAGGTTGGAGGTTTAGTCGTGAGTGGTTGGCTATGTGGTGGATTTGGGTTGCAGACGACCAGGAGGGGGGGTGGGGGTTTGTTGTGGTTCAGAGATAAAGTGACCATGGGCCGCATAAGGACTAAGGAAGACTATTCAGGCCCATCATTTTGCTTGATTGTTTCTCACCTTTTTATACTATACTCAGGCCAGTCATTTTTGCTTGATTCTCTTGAGTAAAAAACAATTTGGCCAATAAGTTACTTTTCTCTATTATTTAATGAAAAATGGTTCTTGGATTTTGCAAAGTAAAAAAACTTTACATCATAAATTTCAAAATATTCTAACCTTTAATACGAGAAATAAACAAAACAACATTATTATGTATTCAAATTGAGCACTTACGAAGTTGTATCTTTGTAAATAAAATGTTGTTAAAACCGCGCTGAACCCCTAACCTGTTTGGTCGGCACGGGTTTAAACGGACACTGATGGGACTTAACAACTTTTTAACAAGTAACGTGGACTGAATTTGAGCTTGGAACCTATCATACACATTATTATACTATTGTTCACCACATTAAAACTGCTCTTTTAAGCCTAAAAATACCGTTTTACATCTAATCTCAGCCGTACAAATGTGTCGGTTATTTACGAGATTAAATCTCAGCCGCAAATCCGCAATAACCTGATAGTTATTTCAGAAATTTGGCGGTTTCTTTTTGTGATGAGCGGTTTTCCAGTGGCCCTTTTGTCGCCAAGTTTTATAACTCCAGAGCATAATTGAAGCTTTCATGGATGTGCGACAATTCACCCTACCTTATACATTGCTCCAAGCAAATTCTAAACACTAAAATCAGGGCATCCTTTGCTGTTTCACATGGTGCAAGAAATCACCACTCTCCGTCGTCTTCTCGGCTGCCCGGTTCATCATCAGTGTTGAAGGGATCGCCGACATATCTGGTCTTACGTCCGATGAAGAAGGGGAAAACCCACTTGCGTACTCACAAGCTTTTACAGAGAGAGGATCCAAGCCTATAAAGAAAAAGATTCCGTTAAAGCCACTAATTGCTTCAGTCGTGCCCTAGAAATCAGTTTAGGGTTTCTTAATTTTATTTGATATTTAGAAAGCTTAATTAGCACAATTAAGTTATTGGGTTTGGTGTTAACTGCTAAATTCATTACACGAACTTGAAAAAAAAAATCATAACTTAAATTATGTGTCACGTTGATTAGGGTTGCATATTATTGATCCTTATAAACATCAATCCATCTCCTGATTGCATCAATATCTTCACAGCAAGGACTCAACTTGTGAATGGGAGTCCACTTGATGCATTCCCGCAATGGATCATCGTTAGTAGGTTTCAGTTTTTCTGCATAAATGGTAATTTCCTTTTTTTATGATTTATCTCCTTCATTGTTTCCTTCATAGTTGTATTTGTATATTTCTACTTATCATGGTATCTTTACTCTCTCACATAATGATTCCAGAAAGATTTTTAAATTGGGTATGTGTGTGGACACACTTATAGAATTCGTAAAGGTATATAAAAACTTTAGAAGCTTTTAGCGCCCGACTTCACAATTTGTTGTTATTAAATGGAAATTATTGCAGGGCAAATGTCTGACAAAATGCCCGATTGAGATTCGAATTTTGGATGAAGTGAAGCGTATTTAGAGAATGGAAAACAAAGAGTATCCTTTGAAGCATGTGTAGATCCTGTTACAGAATTTGTTGAAGTTTTGATTTCGTTGTTCATGACAGTATGAATATGGTCCTGTCATCATCTTTCTTCCATGTTGTTTATGCTGAGGTAAGCTGGTAGTGCAGCTATTCATCTAACATTTATGAATAGCAAATTAATGTTTTTGATGATTTTACATATTGATTCTTATCTTAGATTGAAGAGATTGGATACAAACATTTGGTGAGGTTTGCAGAAGATATATCGTTTATTGCATGTCATGTTTGTTGTGTAAGATCATTACCCAATTGTTTAATCTTTCTAATAAGTTGAAAGTTCATGTACTTAAGGTAAATGAAATCTAAATACATATGATGAGATAAACAATTAAACTTAAAAGGTTTTTAGGGGATTGAAACTAATTACCCATAATCTCACACATACATTGCTACTCACACAAATGCACATAATTACTTGCATACATAGGTTTGCTTACTTATGATCATTTAGATGCATTAATCCTTTAAATATACTTAGCAGTACTGATCTATGCGTATATTGCAGGCACACACTGTTATTGCTACAGGATACCATGGTACCCCAGTTGTAGTGTCCTTCAGCAATGCAAGTGGAATGGCCCCTCGATCACATGGAACCAAAATTTTAAATCATAGTGTCTACGGTTACTTAATAAACCACATTGGATTATTACC
>JAUTDX010002115.1:0-46396 GCA_030844895.1 Ambrosia x helenae
CAACAAGAGACAAACCAGATGTTGATCAGAGAAATTCAGATAATCAAGGCATTTTCCAAAAGACCGGTTGAGGATGTAGCTACCACCTAACATCCTCGGGTGTTAAACTTCATCTCAACCGCGACTGGGGACAATCAATCAAGGAGCTGAAGATTTCAAGTAGGAGATCTGGTGTTGAGGAAAGCGTTCCAGAATACTACAAACCCAAGTGATGGAAAATTGGCACCCAAATAAGAAGGGCTTATTTGATAGATTCCAAGGTTGGCAAAGGGTTCATATTGGTTGGCCACATTAGATGGGAATATCCTTAACAAAAAAAATGCAACTGGCCAAACACATTTTCTTTTGGTATTTGGCATAGAAGCGATGATCCCAACAGAGATGGTCATCCCAACGGCGAAGACGTATCTTCAAAATGGCATTACAAACTCGGAGACCCTACTGCAAGACCTTGAGATGGTGGATGAACTTAGGGATTCTACAAAGTTTAGGATGGCCGCATATCAATAGAGAATTGCCAAAACCTACAATAAGAATATAAGAGTCTGAAAAATTTCAAGTAGGAGATCTGGTTTTGAGGAAAAGCATTCTAGAATACTATAAAGCCAAGTGATGGAAAATTGGCACCCAAATGGTAAGGGCCTTATTTGATAGATTCCGAGGTTAGCAAGGGTACATATTAATTGGCCATGTTAGAAGGGTATATCCTTCCTAGATCTTGGATTATGTTATTCATTTAAAAGTTTATTATATGTAAGTTGAGTGTCATCTGGAATTCTTCAAGTGTTTTCAAATATATCCTGAAGATTCCCAGTCAAAGATTAGAGGATTAGACCCCTTTCTAAGCTTAAGGTACATAATCCCTTCTAATGTATAAAGGTGTTCACCTTTCTTGAAGATTTGAGTTTAAAACACTCCGCTTGGAGCGCTTGATGTCAAAGTATATTTAAGGATGATGGGACTAAACTATGCTTTAGTGGCTGACAATTTCATTATCATTAGAGTATATGTTGGATTCTAACGTATAAAGGCATTTAACACAGTTGGGTTAACTTAAAGTTTTGACACAATCGTAAAAATTGGCTTTGTCCCAAGATATCCTCCCAAGTTCTCTTAAATATTAGCTTAATCACAAGTCAATCTAACAATGGATTAAGTCCCAAGTTGTGTTTAGTATTTTCTAAAGCATTTAAGTGTTGGTTTTTGCTCGACCACCTTCCCAAAGTCTAACTTTATATATGAATTTAACCCAATTTGAAATAACCGGAAACTGGGGACATCAGCGCACTAAGGCATTCTCAGGATATATCAAAAGTTCTATACTGGGGACATCCTCAGGATGATTGAGACCTATGAAATTCAAAGGTATAATATTTGTTTTGAACAGCTTAGTTATTTCCAGAAGATGAAAATTCTCTCAATTTGAAGAATCAGGTATGACTTTCTTTTTGATATATTTTCAAATCTACTTAATTCCTTTATATTATGGGATATTTGCAAAGTAACAAGACAGGAATGAAGAAATGCATTGCTCAAGATGTAAAGTCAAATGATAGTTGTATTATTTATGTATCAAAGGAAAGCTAAACCCATGGCTTCATCCATAAACCAGGACCCATCCACCAAAGGTCAACTTTTAAGGTCCAGAGTAGGCCAAGGATAATCAAGGCTTCGTCCTGAAAACACAGGATCCCTCCACCCTGATTACCCATATTTTTCATACAAATATAAAAAGTAAATTGTTTAAACTCCAGATTACTAAAAACAACCACAAGTTACCAACTAGTAACCTATAAAAAAGTGAGCACAGGCCTTTTCATTATCGCCCTCATTGCCCACTTTATCTCCTTCAGCCACTTCTGTAGCTATCTTCAGGGTTGCTTCCTCAGCATCTTCAGTAGTGAGGATTTCCTCGGGAATGCGATTACCTTGTGCTGGGTCAGGATACGCCACAGGAACACCTCTGAATGAAGCAATTTTAGTCTGCCATCCTTCAATATCCAATTCAGTTTTGTCAATAGTGGATCATTGGATTATAGGGCCATATTCACTCAGGCTTGTGCCACTAAAATAGATGCTAAAGACATAAAGCCTTGCCGGAACTCTTCCATCTCCTTATCTTCCTCAACCGTAACCTTCTCCTTCTCATCCTTGAGCTCCTTGAGCTCCTTTTATAGCTTCTCTATCCTCCTAGCCATATCAGCTTCCTTAGCAAAAGAAATCCCACACATGTCGGAGATAGTAGTAATAGATTCTTGGACCTAGTTAGCCACAGCTTTGAAGGCATTTTGAAGATGCTTTTGGCCCTAAAAGAAGAAACAATGGCTAAATACTTTGAATATGTTTTAACTAGAATTTGACTAACATCCCCAGGATATTTTCATCTGAGTAAAGACTTGAGTAATTATGGCTTGAGCATCACGAAACCCCATGCTGTCAAACGGGTATGGCTCAGTAGTTGTGGTGGTAGAACCCTTTCAATTCTTGGAAGTCGTTGACTTTGATTTCAGAGGTGGGCTTGGGCATCTTGGACATAGTTGCAGAAGAGGTTTTGACAGGCTTGGATGTTTCAAGACTGTCAATATCCTCAAAATTAAAGGAAGAAATCTTCTTGCCTAGATCAGGATGTTATGTTAGCATACGTAATTTCAATATTTTCAGGATAATAAATCAACTTACTAGACATAGCCGTGGCTTGGCTTGTGGATTGACTAGCTTCAACCTCAAAAGTCTTTTCCGAATTGGGTAGATCCCAAATTTTCTTGATGTGAATAAAGGAGTCGTCGAAAGGATGAGCATCTTGATCCAACCGAGTGCCTAAAAAACAAAGGCAAAAAATATAAGTAACATTCTCAGGATAGTACCGTCCAGGGTATTCGTAATATATATTACACAGTTGTATCCTGAACATGACAACATTATAGATATCCTTAGGATGTATCCAACGATAACTAGTGGAAGGTATCTTCAAAATATTCACTATCAATAGTGGGTATCGTGAACGTTATCTCTTTCATCTTCATCAAATGAAATAATCCTTTGATCTATCAGCATGGATGTTTCGATAGCTAATTTCTTTCCTTAAGGTGATGCAATCTTCGGTGACCTGTCTAACATCCTCGTGGTATGTACACCACTTGCATTTATCTTTACATCTCGATGTCATTTCACCCTTTCTGAGACGTGTAGCTTTATCTCTTAGATTCCGCATGGCATATAGTAATCCTCAAACAAAGAAACAACAGTCAATCAGTTTATGCAAATCCTCTTCTAGTTCCTTATCCTCCACTGCATTAAACCTTTAGTTATTTGGCCTTGAGTAGGGCTTGGAGTTCTATGGCTTATGTGAGAATTTTGCCTTCTGATTGGGATGATCATAGCTAGATGGAGCATTGATTCCTTGTTGAATCTTCCTATCATCCTCGAGCCTTATGAACCTCAAAGCACGGTTCCTATCTTCACCCAAGTTCCTGCAAGGATTCATTACTAAATCTTGGTAGAATGGGGAACCTTTTGTAATACCATCTTAAAGGCTTGTACGGTCGTTTCCATATCAAGGTTCAGGATTTCCAAGGATTACCGACCAATTTTTTGACAAAATCCCAAAGGGATTCGTCAACACCTTGGTTCACTCTACAAAGATCGCTAGTCAATATTTCAAAAGGTTCTACTACAAGAGTATTGGTTGTTAAATAAATTAATTAAATGAGCAAAAGAGGTGATAGGGCAAGGAAGAACATTTAAAATCCATTTTAAGGTTAATACTGTTAAGGTTGAACCGGAGCCTTTACATAGGTCGGCTTCCTTCAAATTGGCAGGGATAGAGTTGATCCCCATTCTCTCCTTGCACTTGCTACGTTTTCTTCAGGATATATGGTCCCATCATACAATTTCATTTTGGGAGTTTGGAAGCGCTTAGCGATCTTTGCGTCACATATAGGTGGAGCAAATATGGAGATCCTGTGACTTCCAGTGGATACCTCTGGTATTGGTCGTACCACACCCAGTGCACTGGAGAGATCATGTTCTTTAACCTCTCCAGTTCCTTCTATGACTTATAGATGTGTCCTGAATAAGATCATTAGTGTTTAAGGAATCATTATAACAAATGGTACTAGTGCCATGGTTTTAAGGGAGGATCCCGGAGTATTCTCAAGATCTTAAGATACTGAGGTTCTGATAGCTGGAGACGGACCAGTCATGACGGTCCCATATTGCATGGAGAGAAAATCTCCCTGGTGATTCTCTGGGGATCCCACAGTGCCAACATTCAACATCCTCGGATGCAATGGTGTTGTAGTCTCCACTGTCCTTCTTCATTCCCTAAGCTCCTTGATCACTTTGATCAACATCTGGTTGGTATGTTGCTGGTGTTCCATATGTTGTTTCACCAATGTAAACATGGGATATGATCTCATCATTGGAGACAAGAAAAAGTGCTTTTAGATGTATTGTGATCATTCTTCTTTTGGAATACCTGGGACACCAGGGGGGACGTGTGTTCATTGAAGTACTTTTGTTGAGTCGACATCATTGAAAAGATTTTTTTTAAGAAAAAAGAGATTTCAATCAAAATATTATGATAAGAAGCACCACTTGCCTCACGGTGGGTGCCAAACTGTTTTGGTCAAAAATTACCAAAGTAATTTTGTAACCAAACTTTGATTGCGAGGTAGTGTGATTTTCGGGATAATGAAATGTAAAAAATTATATCAATGTAAAAATAACATAGGGATGTACGATGAAAGCCCTTGATCCTTGAGGATCTCTGGCATAAAACATCAGGGGGTGACAATCATCACACTGCCTAGTTGTATTAATAAAACAACGAATACAAAGTGGAGCTTAATGATAGAATCCTAAGTGTTACAGTAGTTTTTATGAGAGTAAGTGGAGTGTATATGTTGTATATTCCTAAATCGATCAATAGCTCAATGTATAGTTACAAAGATTAACAAAATATCCTATAATCTTAGGATTTCACCGAGTCTTCGTGGAGAGCCATTGCTTTTCTTCAACGTGTCTTAGATCCACGGTCAATAACCTCTCTCGTGTTTATTGAGCTAGACTTGGTCATCAACTAAATATAGTCGTTGTACCTGCGAAGATAAAACAAAAGGCAAGGTAACTATAATGGTTAGAACATAATTCATGATACGGGCATTAACCAGGATACCTGATGATCCTAATATCAAGGGAATCTGACTAGTAAAAATTCACCCCTAACAAAGTCATTTTCTTGCCTATATTTTAGCGTAAACGGAACTGAAGAGAGAAAAAAGAAAACAAACCTAAAGATCTTGAAGCCGGAGGATTATAATCAGGAAGAGAGAGAGGGAGAGACAAATGGGGGTTATCGGTCACTTCACCTAGATTCTTTCGCCACGTCTTATCACGTCTCTTCCTTGATGATAACCATTTGAAATTTAAATTTAGGGATAATAATTGGCGGCAATTTTTATGACGCGGGGTCATGGACTGCTGGAGTTTTTGGTATCCTGACTGGTCCCATGTAACACCCCATTTTGTTGACAAAAAGAAAATACATGAAACTTATATATTGTCGAACGACTAAGTAACGAGTAAGATGACTAATTGAAATGTGAAATGCTCAGATGAACTCGGGCTAGTATAAGATACCGTTTTATGATAATATAGTATAATTATAATATATTGTATTATATGTGACCCTAGTCCGTTTTTAATGAAACTTAGGTTGACGCATAGATAAAAATTAGCTCGTTTTAACAGTATATTTGCAATTTAGTAAAACGTTTTAGTTTAAAAGTTATATGAGAAAAACGAGTGAAGCAGCTGAGTTAATTATATTAATATAATAATAAGAATATATATAAACTAATAAGAGTTTATGAACTCTTTTGTTTTGACGTTCCACAAAGAAAAGAAAAGAACAGATCCCACATCGAAGCATTTCATTTGAAAAGTGTAACTAAGCAACCAAGCACCTAGGAGAACATTAGTCCCACATCGATCCTACAACAAAAACCCACCGTCCATTATCTATTATAAATAGAAGTTCACTGCTTTCTTTTAGAATATGTAAGTTTTTGGGAACACTCTAAATAAGAGGATCCCGAACCTACGATACCCCGTTGGGTGTTGTTATTAGTCAATTTTAGAGCACGAGTAGAAGCACGAGTGGGGAGACTCTACATCAACGTGCCGTAGATAGTTTTAAGGTATGTTCTCATTTAAGTTATATTTAGTTATTTTTATTAGTATTATTAGTGATAGTTTATTATTATTATTTTTAAGTATTAGGGTTATTATTAGCGGTGAGTATTGGATAGCCTAGCCTTAGTTAGGCATGGACTGATCACCCATGCTTAAATAAGGTAGCGTTAACCAATATCCAAACATAATAATAATTAGTTAGGCGTACCATTACCTAATCTAGGAATTATGTAATTGTGTCAGGACCCTGAGATATTTCCTGGTTATACTAGCAAGTGTTGAGCAATTGTTGAGCATCGTTAAACAGGTGAGTTATCATGTTTGTTTATAAAACTGTGATAGTATACTCGTCCTGTCAAAACTAGTAATAAATGGGAATGCTGCAATATGCGTATATCTATGGGGGTATAAAGGATCCTTGTATGCTTAATGGTACGTTACGAAAAGCTGAAATAGGGCCAGGGGTGTCCAGTATGGAGTAACCATGCGCTCAGTAACGGATTCCATACCTATAGGTGGCTGTGGTGACACTACTGGGGGGTCAGTGTGTCAGTTGTACAGTGGTTATGGGATAGCCAGTACGGTAGTCATAACCCATATTGTGTATGCATAAATGTTAATGTGATGTTTTGTGTCAATCGTATAGCATGAGCTCACCAGTAATATACTGACGTCGTTTTGAGTATACTTATCTCAGGTGAACCATGAGGACAGTTGTAGAACCCGTTTAGCAGTAGTGAAGCCTAGAGACTATGAAGTTTTAGTCATTAAGAGTTGTGAATAAATAATGTTTTGTACTCGGATGTTATAAGTTATAATGAAAGTTTAGTTTGCTTCCGCTGTAAGTTGTATCAATTGTGCATGATCACCCGGGTTACGGGTGGGGTGTTACAGTTGGTATCAGAGCCCGAGGTTTTAGCGAATTAGGTATTGCACAGAGAATACCTAGGCTTTAACCAGAACATCTTATGGACCAAGATGACTAAGACTTGGACATTAAGACTTGATTATGTTAGTTGGCCTAATAATACGTAAGTATGAATAATGGAACCCTTAAGTTTGATTACTTGGATTCTGACTAGTAAATAATAAAGAGACTTAATAGACGGGTTACTAAGAATATTGTCATAGGTCATGAGTACTAGGTTATACTCGGTTAACAGGAATGAAAGTTAAGTATTTGGTACAAGGCCCATATGAACTTGAGTATTATGAATGTTTTCCTACAACCATATGCATATATGATATATGTTTGTATGATAAATATATGTAAGGTAAATAAGGCGTTGATACCATGTAAGGTCGGCAATACGCCCATAATTGAGTACATAAATAAGTATGACGTATCATACAGGTATGATAATTGGGGTATTCTGAATCACCGGATAAGTAATGAGGTATTGATGCTGGGGAAACCGCGGTGAGCCTTCCCAGTATGGGTTGCCCAGTAGTAAAATACACTCATGATAGGCAGTATGCCACCGTCTTGTATAATGGAGTTACACCAGCTCAGTATGGGTGTTTGTTTAGTTTGAAAGGTGGATGACATGTATACTCATACCTGTAAAAGTAAATGTGGACACGCTTAGGTAATTAGGTGTGTGCCAACCCAAGTCTATGTTCTTTAAATAATAATTGAAATAGAGCATATGCTATTGAGTATGACGCAGTCATATGGTTTAAGAAAATAAGTATACCTTCTGAAGTATTGTAGAGGAAAGTAACCTATGTACTAACTTATATAAGTATCAAACAAACATTGTATCTAGAAACAAAGATGAACACTCTATTAATAGTAGAAACCTCGGTCCTTTTTAAACCCAAACTCCATCTCAGAATGTCAAGACTTGGGAAAATGTGAAAGTAAGTTTAGGCGATGTGACTAATACGAAGGATTTCTTTAAAGATAGCCATGATTATTGATGTTATTCAACCGAAAAACAACTCTGGGGAATAAACCAGAAGAAATTTATTTTTCGTCAATAACTAGGATTATAGATTAAGAACACTAGAATGATGAAAAGTAAGAGATAAGCGTACTTATATTAAATATCTTATAACCCTCCAAAACTGGATGGTAGGAAGGGGATTGATAAAGTCGTATGACTGGTTAAGTCGAATGGAACCTATCTTTGACATTGTAACTACATAAAGGCAGTAAGGTCCGAATGGTGGTGCATTTCTTACACTGTGAAACACTATATTGGTGGAATATTATTTTACAAACATAAGGAAAATACATCGCCAAGAAAATGAGTCAGGCAAAGCTCACCTTAGACTTTCTATAGAAGTTATGTTCTTAAAGTAAGCCCAAATGATTAGAGATGTATTTATTATATTAGATTGGGGAGCCATGCATAAAGAAATATGCCATGAAGTTTAAGGAAGCCTAGTTCCCTACTAGGCTGCAATAGGAGAACAACTGATGAATCGGCTTATGCGAAGTGCACCATCATAAATTAGAGCATTGGTTAAAGCTAGATCCCTAAGAGTCTAATTGAAACCATGGAAGCTAGTGTGAAGAGAAGCTTAGTATCAACTTTAAATGCGATATGAATCAAGAATCCCAAGATTTATAGGCCATATCATTATAGTTGAAATTACTGATGACAATCAAAAGGAGATAGTTGAAATCATTAAGAGCTTTATGGTAAGTTTGAACAATAAGTTTATTCCTATAGAATTAATCCCTATGAAACTTGAAAAAAAAAAATTTCAATGTAGTCCTAAAAATGGATTGTATAGCTCCTTATCTGATTAAGAAGAAATCTTGTGCAACAGAAAGGTCCATAACTTAGATTGCTTAAGAACAAGAAACTAGTGGTATACAGAAACCCAATGGAAATGATGAAGAATATCATTGTAACCCAAGCCCGCAAACTCAGGTTCTTTGCTAAGAAGAAAAACAAGATGATGTACATGTGCAGCGATTATAGAGACTTGAATACACTTAGCGATGTCATTCGTGTACAACCAACACACCTTTATCATTTATGGGTCTCTTGAATTGAGTCTGCTAGGAAAATATGATCATGGATGCACTTAGTAGAAAACAAAGAGCATGACCAATAAGAAAATGTGCATCGAAAATGGTAGTTATGATAAACCGTTTGAATGAATTAAGAATTAAGAATGCACAATAAGAATCATCGATACCTAACCATGCTAAGAAGGATTGATGGTTTGCGTATAAAAATTTTTAAGACCTAGTAATGACTAGATCTTAAGATTCGACAATCGAATATGAGTTTCTAGTTTTGGCTGATTATAAGATATAATCCTAGAGGAAACCTGTACATTTTAGTACCTAGTACACCTAGATTAGGAAGTGATTATTAATAGCCAGAAATAGAATGATCCATTGCAAGACATGTAGAGAAATGCCTTACAGAGAGTTAATGTAAAACATCAGAAACCATCTAGCTACCTACAACAACCTGAAACGCAGAATGAAAATGGGGGAAAATAATAATGGGTTGTGTTACTTAACTCCAAGTTCGAGTCATTGATATAGTGCTAATTAGGTGATAGTTGACCAGCTTACCAAATTAGCACATTTTGTACCAATCCGAGGACTATAAGATGAAATATAAGTCCAACTCTGCATTATAAAGGTAGTCTCGTGACACTGGGTATCTAGCAAGGTCATAGTTAGTAGATATAGTTGTTTCATTTCAAGATTTTGTCAAACTTTATAGTAAGGTCTAGGAACTCAAATAAATTTGAGTTGGTATGGACATAAAGAATGGCTATCCAAAAATTAGAGGAAATGCTTTGTAAATATATAATCGGTTTAGATGGTAACTAGTACAACCATCTACCATCGATTGATTCATTATCCGATAATAGTTACGAAGTCAGCATTGAGGATGCAACCTATGAAACGCTATATAGGGTGAGATGTGTAAGTCCCATCTATTGGACGGAAGTTCGCAAAAATAAGTATATGTGAAGGATATCATCTACTTGACGATTAATAAGATAAGGAACTTATGTCATAAGACAATAAAAAGAAGTATGAGTATAATAGAACATATAAATGAGCAAATGCTACATGGAAAAGTGAAAAGCAGATCAAGAATCTTCCCCTTGATTTGACAGGTTTCGAGGACGAAACCTATTTTAAGGGGGGTAGAGTTGTAACACCCCATTTTGTTGACAAAAAGAAAATACATGAAACTTATATATTGTCGAACGACTAAGTAACGAGTAAGATGACTAATTGAAATGTGAAATGCTCAGATGAACTCGGGCTAGTATAAGATACCGTTTTATGATAATATAGTATAATTATAATATATTGTATTATATGTGACCCTAGTCCGTTTTTAATGAAACTTAGGTTGACGCATAGATAAAAATTAGCTCGTTTTAACAGTATATTTGCAATTTAGTAAAACGTTTTAGTTTAAAAGTTATATGAGAAAAACGAGTGAAGCAGCTGAGTTAATTATATTAATATAATAATAAGAATATATATAAACTAATAAGAGTTTATGAACTCTTTTGTTTTGACGTTCCACAAAGAAAAGAAAAAAACAGATCCCACATCGAAGCATTTCATTTGAAAAGTGTAACTAAGCAACCAAGCACCTAGGAGAACATTAGTCCCACATCGATCCTACAACAAAAACCCACCGTCCATTATCTATTATAAATAGAAGTTCACTGCTTTCTTTTAGAATATGTAAGTTTTTGGGAACACTCTAAATAAGAGGATCCCGAACCTACGATACCCCGTTGGGTGTTGTTATTAGTCAATTTTAGAGCACGAGTAGGAGCACGAGTGGGGAGACTCTACATCAACGTGCCGTAGATAGTTTTAAGGTATGTTCTCATTTAAGTTATATTTAGTTATTTTTATTAGTATTATTAGTGATAGTTTATTATTATTATTTTTAAGTATTAGGATTATTATTAGGGGTGAGTATTGGATAGCCTAGCCTTAGTTAGGCATGGACTGATCACCCATGCTTAAATAAGGTAGCGTTAACCAATATCCAAACATAATAATAATTAGTTAGGCGTACCATTACCTAATCTAGGAATTATGTAATTGTGTCAGGACCCTGAGATATTTCCTGGTTATACTAGCAAGTGTTGAGCAATTGTTGAGCATCGTTAAACAGGTGAGTTATCATGTTTGTTTATAAAACTGTGATAGTATACTCGTCCTGTCAAAACTAGTAATAAATGGGAATGCTGCAATATGCGTATATCTATGGGGGTATAAAGGATCCTTGTATGCTTAATGGTACGTTACGAAAAGCTGAAATAGGGCCAGGGGTGTCCAGTATGGAGTAACCATGCGCTCAGTAACGGATTCCATACCTATAGGTGGCTGTGGTGACACTACTGGGGGGTCAGTGTGTCAGTTGTACAGTGGTTATGGGATAGCCAGTACGGTAGTCATAACCCATATTGTGTATGCATAAATGTTAATGTGATGTTTTGTGTCAATCGTATAGCATGAGCTCACCAGTAATATACTGACGTCGTTTTGAGTATACTTATCTCAGGTGAACCATGAGGACAGCTGTAGAACCCGTTTAGCAGTAGTGAAGCCTAGAGACTATGAAGTTTTAGTCATTAAGAGTTGTGAATAAATAATGTTTTGTACTCGGATGTTATAAGTTATAATGAAAGTTTAGTTTGCTTCCGCTGTAAGTTGTATCAATTGTGCATGATCACCCGGGTTACGGGTGGGGTGTTACATCCCAGTATCCTGAGCCTTGTTCATATACTAACCATTGCAATGTCCTCTTGTTTTTTACTTTTATTTTACAGGTCCCGAATCATAAACAGCTAATTGACTAAGTCCCCTTGAAGCTTCGCATAGTTGGTTGATAAAGAGGAGTCAAAGACGTGTGAACAAAGCATAACAGTCACATTAAAGGACTTAGCAAAAGCTCGGGATTCTCAGATAGTTAGTTAGCTTATTTTTAGTATAAAATCAGCAACATGATCGACATAGAAAACACACTAGGGACAAGCTTAGGACATTATCGGTACCAACTGATACCGATCCCGAAAACTCTCAAAACCCAATAACGATACCAATACCGAAAACATATGGTATGCTACGGTATCGGTTCGGTATCGGTATTTTACCTTAAAATACCGATAACATACCGATCACGTACCGATATCGAAAATACCAAAACGAAAACCCCTAAATGTGAGTACCGATACCAAACACCCTCGCTACACTCTCGCTACATACCGTAACACTTACCATTCGATCATTTTTTGCTCTCCATTGTAATCTTCTATTGTTTAATAAAATTACTAAAGGCAGGTCGACGATTGTCACCTACCGAGGTTTTATGTCGAAGATCCTCAAGGATTAAGGGTTTTCCTCGTACATCATTGTGTTATCTTTGTTATATTTTTATTTTATAAATAAGCACACTACCTCATATTCTAAATTTGGATCACTAAATTGCTTCAATATTTTGTTACCCAAACAATCCTGAGGGCCTGTATTCTAGAAAAGCTCTCGATCTTGTGCCCATGAAGAAACTTCTCTAAAATCAATGATGGTCTGCTTCGCATTGATCTGGATGTTACTTGATGATCCGGGGCATCAAGCATCAGGGAGATCAGCTTATATTTTTATTTTATAAATAAGCACACTGCCTCGGATTCTAAATTTGGAGCGCCTTGCTACTCTAGTAGCACTCTAAGAAAATGTCCTGATGCTTTCGACTTTGTGCACACTCATGATGACTTCAATGAGTTGGTTAAGCACTTACTGAATCATTGTAGCCGTGCAAATGCAGTTTGGCATCATGTTAGCTCCTCTGGTGTAACATCCTTCCGATGTATGCTTTTAACTTTCGTGACTTGTTAAAAAACATATGGTTAATGTGGTTATCCTTATTTCTAGCTGTGGGTAATTTGGAATGTGCGCAACTATAAAATTTCAACCATTTATCACTTCTCCGTGTAAGCTCATGGTGGACATCAGGTCCTTCGGCTTTTTACATTTGAAAAGTACATCCAGACTGAAGACATTATCGTGGACAAAATTGTGTTCTTTTGATTAGTTCTGCTTTTGTTATGGTGCTTTTGCTCTTGGGTTCGATTCATTTTGACTATAGTGTGTATTGTTTGTTAGGCCTCAAGTCTTGGGGTTCTGTTCGTTTTGCCAATGCCATTAGGGTTCTATTATTGCATGTACTCGTATTCCATGAATCGGTTTTGTTGCTCTTGATTCGATGCTGATAGTTGATGTTTAGCTTAGAAGGTTGACTTTGAGATTTTAATTTAAACAATCAGCATGTCAACAGTAATAATCATTATTATTTATTTTGAAAACTATAATCATGTCTAAAATGTGACTAAGGCCTCCAAAAATGTTAAACCACCCCTGTTTCAATCCAATATAAAAACAGGCTTCTCAACATAGTTCAACTTACTGTTATATCTTTCAATGGTACTTGTGTAGATTCATCCGGCACAAAACCTTTCCATAAGTACCACGAGGAAAGCATTACATACCCAACACGTCTAGTACCTCGGAAATGATCAAGCTCAAGCTCAAGCTCAAATGAGATTTTTCCATTTCTAACATCACAACATAAAATGAAGTTTCTTGGTTACTTTGGAGGGACACATTCAAACAAGTCCTACACGTATTGCCTGTACATCTAATTACAGCTCATCAAGCTCATCTTCATCTCTATGTGGTCGTTCCAATTTGTAGAAGATTTCATCCAATGAATCAGAGGAATTATGCAATGGAGAATACTTGTTCTTGGATAGTATGCTTGCCTTCAAATTATGAAGCCCTGATTTCAGTGATAACCAGGTTGAGGATGATGATGATGATGATGGTCCGTCAGTGGCAGTGGCGGTGGTGCTACGAGACCAGGAGTCCTCAGATTCAAGCAAGGAGACTTTAGCTGCAACTATGTTTGTATTTGAAGCCTGTTGAGCCCTAATGGCAGCATATTTGCTACTGATAGCTTCACTGCTGCTACTATATCTCCGTCCATTGTCTCTTCGGCTGCTTGTTGGCTTCATTTTAACAGGTCATTTACTCATTTAAATTTGTTACTATATTTGAAAATATATAATTAAGTTCAGAAGCTGTTCTATAAAACGACCCAGAAATTTTAAATTACTTACAGTACTAACGTTTCGCGATTCTGTGTCAATCCTTGAATCATTAAAATTTGTTGCCAATGGAGCAGCTTCTTCACCAATGCTGTGACCTTGTTCAAGCCAAGCGCGCTCTACATAGACAAGGACGCATTCTTGTTATACAGGAAAAAACAAGTTGTATAATATAGTGTTTAAAATAAGTCTTACTTATCGAATTACCTTTATTCAAAATAAGTAGCCCTGATGGATCAACACCATCAAGATCATCTGCTTCGTTTTGAAACAGAATTCTCTTCCAAATTCCACTAACTTTAATTATCCTGTGAAAGAAACCGGTAACAACTAGGAGAGTATATACAACCATAATGAGTGGATAGATTTTGTTGAATCCTTTCCCAAAGAAAGGGACAGCTTTGTCGATATTTCCCATCCGCTGCGTTAAAAGAATGTTCGTTAAAAGTGTATTCTCTTACAAGTATACAATTTAAAAAAGTGCATACCTTTTCAAAAATAGTCTTCTTCTCCCCATCTAGACTAATGAGATTGAGAAAATTGAAGGAAACTGGAGGAGCATAGCGTGCAACCATTCTGAGGCAAATTGGTGAATATATTTCCTAGTGAGATACAAACTTCTTGAAGCAAATATATATATAGGATCTGGTTAATTTGAGAACCTTTGGCCAAATTAAGAACCTTTGGTCAAATTAAGAATTGAGAGAACCATTCTGGACCACGCATTTCTATAAGGCAAACAAAAATTGCTATATCGCCCATTTTCCTGCATTTTTTTTTTTTGCATTTATACATATACATATATGTATATGTGTGCCTAAAACTACAAAAACTAGTGTTGTACATATATGTATATTAGGGGCGAGCAAATAAACAACCATAACCGATAACCAAACCGCTTTTAACTGATAACCAACATAGCCAATGGTTACGGTTATGAAATTTCTTTAATCGACCGAACAGTTATGGTTATGAAGCTTTAGTTAACCGATATAACCGAATCGAACCAAACTTGGAATGTTGAGTTTATGTAATAGATTTATGTTTTACATTAACTATGTAAAGGTTTTTTACTATAATAAAAGTATGTTATTAATAAAATGATCTTGATGTAGTGCTTTTTTTTATGATGAATTAAACTTATAATCAAAGACTTAAGTATGTTTTTTTAACTAGAATGTGTAGTAGAACTAGAAAGTGTAGTCTTGATTGTCTTATAAAAAATAGCCCAAGCTAAGTCGAACATTGTAGGTTCTAGTTTTTATAGACACATTGGCTTTTAATTTTATACTTTAGCCAAAAGTCAGTTTTAGTTGGTTTTTTTGGTTAATAACCGAAATAACCATAACCGAATTCATAACCAAGTAACCATAACCAAAGTTTTATGGTTAAGGAAATTCCATTACCGAACTAGCGGTTATGGTTACGGTTGAGGGTAAAAACCGACCCATGCACACCCCTAATGTACATACATGTGCAACTGTGTAGAAATAATTTCACATTTTCACATGCATTGTAACATTTATAGAAAAAAAGATTATGGGTAAGAGCATGTTATTTTAATATACATACGTATCTATACGTCTTAGAGTTTAAAAAATAAGTATCATACATATATGTTTTAAACTCTTAACACGTGTAACACGTATGTACATTAAAATAACATGCTCTTATTCACAATCTTTTTTTCCATACATGTATGTGAAATCATTTTTACATATTTGCACATGTATGTACATATACAACACTAGTTTTTTGTCACGTATATACATATATGTATATATGCAAAAAAAACAAACAAACCTTGCAGGAAAATGGGCGATTTAGCAACAAAAAAAAAAAATTGGCTTAGAGAAATGTGTGGTCCAGAATGGTAGAATGGTTCTCTCCGTTCTAAATTTGGCCAATGCTTTTCAAATGAACAAAATCCTAATAATAATATGGGTAAATATGAAGTTTTTAAGTATTTGTAAATTTTGTATGGGTATATTTGATGTTAATTTTTTTGGTTGATTATATATGATACAAATTTCCATGGGTATATATGAAATTGCCAAAAACAAAAGAATGTAAATCTTACGAGCATATCATGAGCAAGCTCACAGAGCTTGTGTGCCTTGGTGTAAATGAATAGAAGGTCAGCATACCAATTTTGAACAAAGAGTAGTATGAGCAAATGCACATGTAAAATAGAGGAACAAATGCAGCAACCTACAGTAATAATATTAACATGTACAATTGACAACTAAAAAGCTTGTGGGTTGGCCAAAAAAATGTAAAATTCCTTGTAAAAAGAGATGAAAATTTACCTGGACAAGCATCTCCTGTGTTGCGAGAGAGTTTATTAAAATAGAGAAGACAGACAAATCAACACCACTGGGCAAGAGAGTCGCCTCTGCCAAAAGAATAGCAGCCGACATACAACCGAGGAGGACTGCAGAGAGTCTATTAAGTTGCCTCCACACAATGCATCGCCATATTAGTTCTACAAACAAACCATCCACCATGAACAAACTAAATTATACTACATACAAATATATTAGAAAGTCATCTAAAGTGTATATTTAATGCATAACATCCTCCAAAATCATTTTTTTAAATCATTATATTCCTATTTAAAATACGCCCCACTTAAGGTGTGCGCATATAATGTATATATGTGTGGTCCTCGGGGGGCAAAAGTAAAATTGCACTAGTTTTAACGTTATTTTACTAATTTCGTGAAAATAACGTTAAGAATGACGGATGGTTAATCATGCATCATGTGGTGGCGTTGATAGCCAAAAGACAAAGGGGGTACATGCACGGATCGGGTTTGTCCCGATTGCTAAGTGTTTTGTGCCTTATGTCCAAGGCTTGATACTAAACCACATCGAGCCGGGGGTCTCACTGGAAGCAGTCTCTCTATTCTTAGGGGTAGAGGTAAGGCTGTCTACATCTTACCCTCCTCAGACCCTACCTTAGCTTTGCTATAGGTGGGATTAACTGAGTATGATGATGATGATATTCCTATTTAAAATAGTAAAGTTTTGTATTCCACTTGAAAATAAGTATTTATTAATGAATTATCTGGACAGTTTGACCAGATTAACTGATCCGTACAAAAACCAACAGTCTTGACCAAAACCCATGTGAAGCACCCCACACGACCAACCTATTTTGCCAAATGTAATAGAAATAAAGGTGTACAATATGTAAGCCTTGTAGCTGTCCCGCCAACAAAATGTATACAATTTATTTGTGTAACAAATCAGCCTCCTAGCTTCCTTAGGAATCAAGAATGAAGAAAAGAGGTGGCCACTGGACCATATTTAAGTACCCATTGTATCAAGATAGCTTCCTAAGGTACCACTCCTCTCAGGTCTAAAGCTTGAAACAAACTTCCTGCAATAAATTATAAACTATCACCATGATGCTTACATTCTGTGATGACAAAACAAAACAAACGGCAGAAGTCAAATAACTTTTGAGAAATACAGAAGGATCCAAGCATGGATTGATTTTATACCTAATTGGTCAGCTTTTTATACTATTGTATTATTTTCAGAAGGAAAAAAAAAAAAGACTTTGAGGTGAATCCCTTGAAGTTGTACTTCAGTAATATGATGTGGTCGAGTAGCTTAGTGGCTTAAGTTTAATCAAGCAAATAGATAGAATCCGGAAAGAAATAAAGAACGAATTTGGAACCCATTTTTCTTATCCCCTTCAAAACAAATGGAATTCCCTTCTAAAGGGTTGCATGGAATTAAAATTAACTACTACCACTACAGAAGATCATGGCAACAAACCCACTCTCATCCTTAATTGAAGGCATAATTGAAACATGGAAATCATAAATTTAGGAACAAACAAACTGCACGTCACATGGCAAGATTGATGACATGGCAAAGGAATGATGAGATGGCAGAGAAGACACGCGTCACTATAATTCGTTTAGACACGTGAACTATTTAGGCCAGTACATGTGTGATGTATCAAGAAAGTGATAATCTTCACACATACTTTGATTACAAAGGCAATTATAGTAGTTGGTTTCTTTACCATTTATATGGTGAGAAATAACCTTGGTTTAAAAAAGCGTGCCTGCGGCGTGGAGCGATCAAGGTGGTAAGAAAACCGCCTCACTTCATGTGAGGCACCGGAACTGCATGAAGCGGCATGAGGCAGCGCTTCGCCTGAGGCAGCGCTTCATGTAAAATGGGTCGGAGACAGCAGCTGGTGTTCGTGATGTTGCAGTTTTCACTTCAGCCAGAGTTGCAGATTGTTAGAGAGGGAGAAGGGAAAGGAGTCGGTGAGAGAAAACTGAGAAGGGAGAGGGAGAGATTTGCACAAAAGGAAAATGAAAACAAACTTTACATGGGTTTTACGTGGGTATTCTACTCATTATTTTGAATATGAATATGGTAAACAATGACTGAGAGTGACTAGTCACGCTGACTGTAAGCATGCTCCTAAGGGGCACAGTCTTACAATATTTTTTATCATTGTGTTTTACAACTTAATTTTTCCTTTTTTTTTCTTTTCTCCTTTCTTTTCCTGGTGACTTGTACTCTATTTTTGTGAGCTGTTTTTTCTTATTATTTTTGTTTTTTATGTTACTTTAATGGTTTTTGTTTTTCTATACTTTTAAGTACATAAGCATTAATGTGCCGTAGGTAGTGCTTTTTAGGTTGTATATATCACCTATATATAGGTTATTTGTAAATTAAACCATATATAATCCTTATTTTTGTGTTTATGACTGATTAAGAGGTATAATATGCCACATTGACATGTATAAATATTTGGTATAATTTTATTAATATTAAGCGCTTCGCATACGTGAAGCGCTCACTTCGCGCCTCGGCTTTTGAAACCAAAACGCTTCGGAGCGCCACGCGCTTTTTTAAACCAAGGAAATAACTTTAAATGTGTATAAATTACAAGAGCATAAAGTACACATGCTAGATAATCTAACAGAAGCCTCGGGATATAAAAAATGTATCAGCTAACAAGTATTGGCACAAGGACTATGTAGGCCCGGTCATATGTAACGTATCAAGCAAGTGATGATTTTCACACACATTTTGATTACAAGTGCACTGAGAAAATCTATTGTTGTTGGCTTCTTTACTATTTATGTGGTGAGAAATAACTTAAATTTATGAAAATCACAAGAACATGAAGTAGATCTTCAATCAAAAGGCGATGGTCTAAGTTATAAAAGCTTATAAATAAATATAATTTACCGACGAACAAAACGCACAACTTAAAACAGGAAAATATATATATATATATTGTATTTTAGTTCCAAAACGTACCACCCATTCTCATTGCGTTGCTCATAATTCTTTATTGTTTCTTCTAGTTTGAGGGCTTCCATGACACATGTCAAATACTCGCTGCAATATAGAAGAATCCAATTACTTTATTAGATCCTGGTGCCAATTATGTTTTAAAAAAAACTTTGCATCACAGTCCTAACATTACAGAAAGAATCAAATTCTCAATGATATTAAACCTATCAGACCTGATTAACATGTACACAAGCATGAAAGCATAGGCCATACTCAATTCACTTGAATTTCATAACACCGGTATCCCAGTGATCTTTAGGTGAAAAGGTCCTTATTAAAGAAAATTATTACAACAAACAGAAATAGTGAAATACATAAAAAATGTCAAAAACAAATAGCCTTGTGTCATCTTGTTCCTTTTTAAGAGTACACAATCAGTTACACCACTTGGTCTAATTATGTGTTGCCACCATTGATAGAGCCAATTCGAGATGGTCAATCTCCCAAGAATTAGACAAGAATAGAGACACTAGTTTGGAGCAATTTTCTATAGTTTTTTCCTTCCCAAAACGTTAAACAAATTTGCTTTTCTATAGGCTTACAACCAATGGATACTAAACATAAATTATACATGCATAATACACTACCATGACCCACGTTGCCATGCATGTAACACCTTAGTCATCAGCTACCAACGTGGGTTACGGCATATTTCATTATTTCACATGTTTGTATTTTGCATTCTCCTTATCTTAGTTAATTTCCGACTCGTGGCCTACTGGTCTCCATAATTTATGCATGTCTCCACCATCGGCATCCATTACATTTTAGGTTTCTAGGCCTACCTCCTCTTATGCTATAAAAGTACTTTTCCTATCTTTTCTTGTTTTGTAGGTCAACACACCTTCCAGTCCCAAGAACAGTGTACACAATGTGAAAGTAAAGGGGGATTATGTAGTTAAAATTAGGAAGTTGAAATTTATATAATTGTCAGTTACTCTATTATAATAGCATGTTTTAGGTTAAAACTTTGACAATAGGTCATTCACCCATTGTTAACATGTTAATTTTTCTGTAATTTGTTGGTGCAAATAATGGTCTTTGACAACAAGTTACTTGCTCATCATATATGGCAATCAAACGGAACAGTAGTAATTGAGAAATTAAAAAATATGAACTAGAAATACGGTAAACAATCATATAGGAAGAAAAGAATGATGCTATGACGCATGGAAAATTTCCGAAATTGCAAATAAAATATAATGAAATGGTAGTCTACCTTTTATATCTGTAATATTCCTCACGAGCTCCTCTTAATCGGCGTCTTAGTGTTGCCATAGATTTTTCATCTGTATCATAATTCATGTCATTTTCACCTAAAAGGCCTCCTTGCGGTTTGAAAGATGGATCTTCATACAACTGAAGAATAGAATAGAATAGAACCATTCAAGAAAGAACCTTAAGATGATGCCAATTACACACGAAGCAAAAAATTACCATTTGATTTATCATATTATCAATAATATTCATGTAGGGCCTAAATGGATCACGCCTGGACATTTGTTTGGATGTTGCCTCAGCCACCTGATAAATTTGAGAAGTTAATGACCAAAAGACACAAGTTAGCAAACCAAAAAGATAAAATAGAAGAAACAAACATTAAAACATGCAAAATGTTGACTAGAAAAAATCTACAATGACTTACAACTATGACATTGGATAACTCCTGATGAGCTTTGTCAAGTTTGACAGCCATTTTGGCAACTTTATGTGTAAGAGCCTTTTGGCGAGTGGTCCAGTCAGTGTTCCTCCAAATTGATTTTGGGATCTCACTCAAGCCAAAACCAAGAAGAAATACACCTGTCACAAGTCCAAAAGTATTTGAGCAAGCCATGGCTAGACCCACTACACCTCCACTCCTGTAAATGAATGAAATGCAATATAATTATTAATATTAATTATTAAGATGATATGCAATGAAAAACTTCAAAGTTTGTGATTTTGTAATGGCTAGTCCAATCCAATAGGTCTCTATAGATACAGAAAGAATGATGGTATCCTTTATCACCGTCAAAATAATGCTCTTAATGACCACTATACAATATATAGATAAATATATAAAGGTAGCATGAAACTAAACAAACCAATTTTTTTGCATCATTATGAGCAGAATAAGTCCAAGGAGGCCAATAAATCCCAATATTAGATAGAAGACTAAGTTCACATGGATGCTAGTCTTCAATCTCTCGGCAACAGAAAAATCGCCAGCATCTTCATATCCCTGAATCAGAGGAACAACGAGCCTGCTCAGAACCAAAAAGAAAAAATTATTATTAACATTTGATGAAACACTAAAACTTCTTGTCAATCAAACAAACAAGCACAACAGAGAAATATTAAAAAAAAGGCATACAGGTCAAACATTTAAGTGGCAGTTGCTTAAGAACATATGCAGGTAGCAAATGAATGAAGAGTATCGAATAAAATGATAGGTAGGATTTCTTAAAAGAGTGGACAGACAGGCCGACCTACCAAGTAAGCAAGAAAGTACTCCAATATGACCAGCTCCAAAAGAAAGATATTCCTCCATTGTCATGACCTATAATCGTCTGCTCAAACAAAAACAAAAACAAAAATAAAATGATTTAAGTTGAATTAAGAAGAAGAAGAAGAATGAAAATGAGAGTGATGCAACATATAGCAAGGATGGATTAGGTAAGTAATTAATTAATAATAATAACAATAATAAAAGAGAAGAGAAGAGAAGAGAGAAAAGTAAGTTAGTTACGGAAGAGATGTCGGTCGGAACAAGGATGATGATGGAGAGGGAGGAGAACCAGGTGTAGCCGACGGTGAGGAAGACGTATCGAGGAACGTCAGGACCACCAAAGTAGTTGAGCGTCAACACAACCACCGCTAGGGTTACGGGAAGCGATATCAGATAGAACATCCACATCCTCACCTCACCTCTACTCAATTCATCCAACCTTTTCCCTTTCTTCCTTCCTTCCTCCCTTCCTTCCTTTGCCTCTTTTATCTCCGCCCATCTACACTATTCATATTCAATTTTTTTACCCTACCCTACTATAATTTACATCTCAAAATTACACAAAATCTCATTTATTTATTTTTATCTATACCACAAGTATTTTGCCCGCCGCGGCAGGCAGTGGGTTGAACCTTGCGGCAACACACAAAATGTAAAACACGATGCGTAAGAGACAATACACTATGTAAAAGACAAGTAAAAAAAGAGTAAAACATAATGCTTTGGATTTGTAGATGCCTGGCGCGAGCGAGCAAACGTGAGCAGGCTCACGGCGGCTCACAACGCGAATAAAGGAATTTGTGTTGGATTTGTAGGTTGTGGTCGCGCCAGTGCTCACCCTTAGCCACAACAGCCTGGCGTGACAGGGTAAGTTGAGAGTCACGTCGGTGACTCGCGTTGGCTTGCTCGTGTGTACACAACACTCTAATTGTGTAGGTTGTGCCTAAGCAATTAGTCATGTGGTCGGGTTCGGGTTCGTAACGGGTACTGGTTAGGTCTCGTAACGTGTACTTTCTAATAATGTTTTATATAATTATTCTGGTTTTTGTTCCGAACTTGTATCCATAAGTATATTCATTTATTGGTTATATAAAAAAACATGAAAAAATTCGGGCTCAAAACCGGGGTGTTACACGTAACACCACCATGAAATCCATGATCAAACCCGTAATCCAGCCGACCAAGCATCGAATCCGAGTATCACATATACTGGATATGCAATCATAGGCAGCCTGAAAATAATTCCGAAGACGGAATTCCATTAACGGTGGGAGAGTGTAACACTCCGGTTTTGAGCCCGAATTTTTTCACGTTTTTTTTATATAACCAATAAATGAATATAATTATGGATATAAGTTCGGAACAAAAACCAGAATAATTATATAAAACATTATTAGAAAGTACACGTTACAAGACCTAACCAGTACCCGTTACAAACCCGAACCCGACCACAAGACTAATTGCTTAGTCACTATATGGGACACATGGCAATGGTGCCATGTGCCCCATGTTAGTGTTAACTTAAGAACACCTGCCTAATTTCCCTTTTTAACACCTCACACAACCAAAGTTTATAAATTCCCTTTCCCTTTTCCTGATTACACACATACACATCTTGTCCTCTCTCTCATCTCATAAACACACGCATATATACTCACTTATTAAAAAAATCACCCACTTTACAATAATATACCGAGAGAGAGAGAGACGGATAAAGAGGACGGCGGAGGAGGATCCCCGACCACCACCATCTAAGGTGGCTCCTGACGGCAAAGAACACACCCACACACACATGAATCTGGAAAGAGATCCGAGTAAGAGAGAGGGAAACCGGTGGGTGATATACATATGGATCAACATAGTCAATTGGATTGTTTATTCAAAAAGAAAAACATGCAACCATCCACGTTTACATGTGCTCCTTCAATTTATTTCTCATGCTTTTTTTTTCTAGTTGTACTTTTAGCTTAACTAGTAGTACCTTGCTTTTCAGTTTCCTTTGTGGTAGTTTCTAATTTTCTTATATGTATTGGTAGTTTTCTTAATGAAGGGCAGTGAGTTTTGTTTATGAAAAAGTGTGTGTGAGTTTTTCTCAATGGATTTTGAGATGAATTAATATGTGTCTATGCTAGTTCAACCATGGCAAGTTGGATGGTGTTCTTAGACCTGAGTTCCGAACCTTGGTGGTGTATCTGTATCCTTGGTTAGAAATTCGTTGCCCTATTGTTTGTTTGTGTGGTGTTTCTGTATCACAAACGAACCTTAGATCTATCCTTTTTATTTACCGTTTTATTCGAACCGGTGATTCGGGTCCATACTCCTATCAGTGGGTCTCCGGTCACTCACGGCGGCGACACGGGAACCAGTTAACTTCCGGTAACTTTAATTATTTAGCTCTCTAAGGTTTGATTAAAGAGTATGTGTCAATAATAATGGTTTCGGATGATGGCTATGATAATGGTTGTAGATGATAACATAGGTTCGGGATTTGATGGCAGTTCCGTTAACCGCCTAAGCGACAATGATGATACTATTCAGGAACTATTATGGAATCGATTAGAAATAGCAACCAAGGTAAGTACTACAACCCCACCTAGCTTATTCACTAATTTAGTTATTTAAGATGATGAGTAATATTAATTGAGATGGCTACTAGTAGTGTACAGAAGAGGGACATAAGATGAAACAGTGGAGAATGTAGCCAAGGGAAATTGTGATAATGATAGGTTCATTGGTGTATTTGGTCAACATCAGTCAAAGGATAAGCAACCGAACATTCAACATAGTCAGCTGAAAGATTGGAAGGTATGAAACGAGAACTCGAATCATATTGGTACTTAGTGCTATTATGCGGACGAGCACGTGTGGGACATTGACGAGCTTACTAAACTGGGCCAAACTTAACTCGACTAGATTAAAGGGACTTATATGTATATAAATGTTATATGAACTATTAATGAGAACACACATATAGTATGATGCTTGATTATATAAATACTTGGTAATAATAATAATTGAATTGTAGGAACATGACATTAGGCACTGGCCTATAATACTTGATTATATAAATACTTGGTAATAATAATAATTGAATTGTAGTATATAAATACTTGGTAATAATAATAATTGAATTGTAGGAACATGACATTAGGCACTGGTAATAATAATAATAATACTTGTAATAATAATAATTGAATTGTTGATTATATAAATACTTGGTAATAATAATAATTGAATTGTTGATTATATAAATACTTGGTAATAATAATAATTGAATTGTAGTATATAAATACTTGGTAATAATAATAACTAGATAGATCCCTGAGCGCGCTTCGCTGCGCGTTTGCGGGCATTGACGATCACCGTAATGTTTAGGTACAACATAGCATCGCAAAACACAATTTTCACCACTTTCTTTGCTCTTTCGTTATAGCCCCGGCCTACCTATACTCATTTAAAAAAATATGTTTTTTTTTTGTCACTGACTTTAATTTAACATTTAAAAAACAAAATACAGTTGTTAAAACGAAAAATTAAACAAAGTATAAACCATAGGTGTTTATTGTTTAACAAAGTTGTAAAAAAAAATAAAGGCCTACCCCAAGGTTCGACCTTGGGACCTTGAACAACCAAGCTCACCACAAACCACTCCACCACCAACACAATTATGCTTTAAAAGAAACCATAAGTTTTTATTGTTTAACAAAGTTGTAAAAAAAAGAAAAAAATAAAGGCCTCCCCCAAGGGTCAACCTTTGGACCTTTCACAACCAAAGCTCACCACAAACCACTCCACCACCAACACACATTCTATTTTATCTTTGAAACCTTATGTATTTATTGTTTAATAAAGTTGTACACAAATATATATATATATATATATATATATATATATATATATAGGCCACCGTCCCTCTCAACCAATGAAAGGGAAGATGGCACTATTCACTCACTTTCTAATAATATATATATAATTGAATTGAATTATATAAATACTTGGTAATAATAGTATGATGCTTGATTATATAAATACTTGGTAATCTATAACTTATAATAAAAGAATTGAACTTTGATGATGTGGCATTCAATGGAGGCCTCAACCCCTTCTTGAATGTGCCACGTGGCATCATGTAGGATTTTTTAATTTTTGAGTTTTTTTAATAAATTTATATATATTATAATTATTTTAGGAAAAAATAAGAATTTAAAAACAAAAATAAATTTTCTCTCAATGTTTCCTTCCATAACTTTTAAACATTAATATCTTTTATATACGAGATTTTTTAAAGAAAAAAATTACACCAAATTAACGAGCGTTTTATTATCTTTCCAACGAGTACCATAGTGCTATATAAAAAACGGAGAAAAAAAACAACTATTTTTGTGGGGTTTTGTTTTCAAATATATTTTATTCTACTAATAAATCACAAACGATAAACATAACGTCATAAGCAGAGATTCCTTTTTTTTATATTTGAATATGATAACTTATGGTAGAAATTTGTTTAAAATAAATAATAATATTATTATTATTATTATTATTATTTATTAATCATGTATTGACAAATCATTAATTATGTTGTCATATTAGATATTTTATTATGTTATATTAGATATTTCAACCCCGGGACACTCTCGGGATAAAAGCTAGTAATAATAATAATTGAATTGTAGGAACATGACATTAGGCACTGGCCTATAATACGAAGCCATAACATAAGAAGCAAGATATTATATGTTCATTACGTTGCATTAAAACATTAGTCATGGGAAGGATGGCAAGTCATTTGGCAAAATAGATATTTATATGGACTCTCGGACATGACGTATAAACCACCAGGTAGTTGATACTATAAACATTAATTAAATATATATTGGTATGGGATATTGACAATGACAACAAATATAAGGAACTTTGAAACATACTACATAGGACTTAAACACAAAATAATAACTACAAATTTATGTAGATAAAACCATCCATAGACATTAAGATTGATAACCAGGAATACGAACCAACAATTAGAGTGGGTCAATATTAACAACCAAAGGTTCTAGCATGCCCACACGTGTAACCGCGATGTTGGTTACACGCGCTAATGTTTATAATCTTGAATAGGATCTTGTCGGTGGGTGACAAATGGGATCTCAACCTTGGAATACATATAATGGTGTGATGTGATATGAGACGCTGCTAAGGTGAGTTCCGTGTACCACTCCCATTTTTCTGTTTTAATGTTTTGGGGTGAATGCATGTTTCCTTTTTATAAACTTTTGTGATGTGACAAGATACTAGCTGCCGGATTATACTAGCACTCATTAACTCATAGGTGAGCCACTTAATATATGGGTATTACTACTTGGGGAATCCCCCACTCACAGTGGACCCAGAAGCCCGGGAAACCCTCCACTGAGGCCTGCGAACCGTTGCGGGGTCGCTTGTACATCACTATGTTTGAACTGTGTAAACTTGATTTTGAACAGTTAAACTGTTTTGGATTTACTTTACTTACACGGACTCACCAGCGTAATTGCTGACCCAAACTCTTTTAAGCATGTGTTCAGGTACTGATTTTGGATGATCGTGAAGACGAGGTATAAGCTTGCTTGTGCGGATTAGAGATTTTCATATTAGAAGGTTCGAGCTTTAAGCACTGCGGTTTAGAGCATCTAGAGATATGTACGGATAGAGATCGGGTCGACTACAGGATTACACTCCTCAACTGCTTCGACGACCGTCGCGTCTCGTCCCGGCATTAGACTTTAGTTATATTTTATATTGTATTTGTATTATTTTGCGACTAAAGGTTGTATAAATATTAAATATTAGTCATCGTTGCTTCCGTTGTGCAAGTCTGTTACCAAACTGTCGTAACGTTCAGCCCCCTCCTGGTCGGGTTGTTACATTACGTGTCTGTGGATGGTGGGTTTGGATCATGTGGCTGTAGACGGAGGTGCCAATTTTGAAAGGTAATCTATGTATCTTAGATCAATGTAATGATTATCGGGTGATACTCTATTTGAATGATTGTGATTGTCGGGAGAAACATTGTCTTCAGAATGTAGTATTGAAGGTTAAAAATCATTTGCGGAAAGTCAACCTCAATGATGTGGCTGTGGAATTTCTTATAGAGTATCTTGACTCCTAATATTCTAGAGAGATGGAGACAGAGAGAGAGATGTCTGTGTGTGTGTGAGAGAAAGAGATTAAATAAAGTATCTTGACTCCTAATCATTTGCGGAAAGTCAACCTCAAAATGAAACTTTATAATCTATAGATTGATTATGTGGTATATTTGTGAATGAAGGGAATCAAGTTGATATGGAGGTTGTTCAGGAGGTGGTAGATTTAGATCAAGTGGCTACAGAGGCAAATAACAGTATTAACGAAAATGAAGTGGACTTGGGAAGAGGTAATGAAGAGGGGCAGGGTAACCGTACAAAGAAGTCCAGAGGGTTTCGGAAAAAGTCGAGAACGCAAAAGACCCCGTCTCCCCCGGGTCAAGAAAGGCCGAAAAAGAGAGCTAGGGAAGGGGAAGATTTATTTGACTTAGACAGGTTCATTTATGCGATTAATGGGAACAATGGTAATAATGATGAGGGTACAGTGGATATCCCTGGGAACCGGGTGCAAGATGAGCTAACAAAACCTTCGGTGGTGGAGGAGAAGTTCGGGGTAGAAGTTTCTGAAACTGTGGTTTTGGGGACGGCTCTTGGGGTGGAAGAGTTTGACCGGTTTGGTGAAGCAGTGGCCAAAGTTATCAACGATGAAGGTTTACAAAAGGTTGATCAATGAATTTGCTCTCTTGGAACTTTAGGGGGTTGGGTGCGGATGAAAAAGCCGCTTGGTGTAGGAAACTAAAGTTGAAAATGAGGTAGGATGTGTTATGGTTCAAGAAACTCAGCTGTGTTCGCTAGATTCGGTTGACATTAGTCGGATATGGGGTCATGGAGATTTGGATTTCGAGCATGTCGATGCCACGTGGCGATCAGGGGGTTTGATAACGGTATGGAATCCTAAATTGTTCTCCAAAGTTTCGGTTTATAAAGATAGGAACTTGCTCTTGGTTTCTGGGGTGTTGAAGGACGAAGGTAAGCGCTTATCTTTGGTCAATGTATATTGTCCACAACGTATTCAAGACAAAAGGCGAGTATGGGAATTGTTGAAATCCTTGAAATTGGATGGAGACGGGTACTGGATAGTGGCTGGTGATTTTAATAGTGTAAGGGATCGGGTTGAACGTCGTAAATATAATTATGATGTGGTTGATTCGAACGAGTTTAATGAGTTTATAGAAGACGCTAGTCTATTTGAGTATGGGTTGAAGGGGAGGAAATTCACCTACTTAGCTAACAATAAGTTAAGTAGGATTGATAGAATTTTTGTTGATTGGGAATTGTTTTGTAAGTGGCCGAATGCCGAATACCGTGTTCTTGATAGGGACGGATCGGATCATTTTCCTCTTCTTGTGAAATTTGGTTCGAGAAATTTTGGTGCCAAGCCTTTCAAGTTCTTCAATTCGTGGCTTCTCAAAGAGGGTTTTGATGAGGTGGTGAAAAAGTCGCTTGAGAATGTCAACTTCAACGGGTGTCCAGACATGATCTTGATGCAAAAATTCAAACTTTTACGTACTAAGATTATGGCCTGGAAACATAAAGTTACTAAGGAAGAGTTGTTGGAGGCCGATTGTCTTCTTAAGGAGGTGAAGGATTTAGAAATTATTTTGGAGGATAGGGACTTAGAGGAGGAGGAGGTTTGGGTCTTAAAAGAAGCTAAAAAGAGACTTAAACAGTTGGAGTATTTCAAGAACAAAGATCTTAAACAAAAGTCTAGAGTTAAATGGGCTAAAGAGGGTGATGAAAACTCGCGTTTCTTCCATGGTTCAATTAATAGCAGGAGGGTGTCAAATGCTATTGTGGGTCTCACAGTTAATGGTGAGTGGGTATCTAAACCACAGGATATTAAGAGAGAGGTCCTCCGTTTTTACAGGTTGAAGTTTGTGGAAGAATTCCCAAGTAGACCGCGATTGGTGTGTTATGGTTTAAAAATTTAAGTGGTGAGCAGGCCTCTGAAATTAGTTGCGCTTTTACGGAGAAGGAAGTTAAAGAGGCGGTTTTTCAATGTGGTAACGACAAAGCTCCAGGCCCGGATGGTTTTAATTTCCGATTTATCAAGAAGTATTGGGAGTTGTTTGCGATTGATTTCATGAATATTATGAGCTCTTTTGCGGAGACGGGGCAAATCAGCCGTGGTGCTTCATCGTCGTTTATTACTCTCGTTCCAAAAGTTAAAGACCCGGTTCGGTTAGAGGAATATCGCCCGATCAATCTGATAGGAGTGGTAAGTAAAGTGATTTCTAAAGTTTTGGCGAATAGGTTGAAGCCAGTGATGGATAGTATTATAAATGAGACTCAATCGGCTTTTGTGGCTGGACGGTTTATTCTGGATAGTCCTTTGATAATTAGTGAAGTTCTTTCGTGGGCAAAAAAATCCGGTAGAGAGTTGTTTCTATTCAAAATAGACTTTGAAAAAGCCTATGACAACGTCAATTGGGCTTTTCTCATCTCGGTTATGAAGCAAATGGGGTTCCCAGAGATGTGGTGTATGTGGATTGAGGGTATTTTAAAGTCCGCCAGGTCTTCGGTTCTAGTGAATGGGTCGCCAACGTTTGAGTTCTCTTGTGAAAAGGGTATTCGTCAGGGGGATCCTCTATCCCCTTTTCTTTTTATTATTCTTATGGAGGCTCTCTCGGGTCTAATCAAAAAAGCGTGTGATGTGGAAGCTTTTAAAGGGGTCGAGTGGAATAATGGCATTTTAAGGGTGTCTCATCTCTTGTATGCCGATGATGCTATGGTGATGGGGGAGTGGTCCGAGGATAATCTAGTTTGTTTGAGAAGGATCCTTCATATTTTCCATATGTGTTCGGGCTTAAGGATTAACATCCAAAAGTCTACATTATATGGGGTGGGTAAAAGTGTGGATGAAGTTTCTTTGAAGGCGAATGAACTTGGATGTCAACCGGGGGTTTCTCCATTTTCGTATCTTGGCATAAAGGTGGGGTCTAACATGACTAGAATTAGTAGTTGGGAACCTGTGGTTAATGTTTTTAAAAGTAGATTGACGAGATGGAAGGCCAAGACGTTATCTATTGGAGGTAGATTGACTCTCATCAAATCCGTCTTGGTTAGTATCCCTTCGTATTACTTTGCTATTTTTAAAGCTCCAGTGGGGGTGATAAATGAGTTAGAAGGCTTGATGAGAAGGTTTTTATGGGGAGGTAGTATTGATGTCAAAAAACTTCATTGGGTGGCTTGGGATTTAGTTACAAAACCGGTTAAATATGGTGGGTTGGGTGTTCGAAAATTGAGTGATTGTAATAATGCCCTCTTAGTTAAGTGGTTATGGAGGTATAGACATGAAAAGAACTCGTTGTGGAGAAGGGTGGTGGATGCTATACATGGTTCTAAAAGGAAGTGGGACGCATACCCTCATAGTTCGAGGTTCAATGGCGTGTGGTCTAAGATTGTTTCTAGTTGTTTACGGCTGAAGAGAGGGGACAAAAATAGTGCTAGTATGATTCGAGCCAGGATTGGTAATGGTTCGGATGTCCTCTTTTGGATTGACCCCTGGATTGAGACAACCCCGTTGAAAAATGTTTTCCCGGATTTGTTTCACTTGGAGGTTAATAAGTTTTGTAAAGTTAAGGATCGTCTCATTCGTGGAGATGTTGGATCGGACCTGGAATGGAAATGGAAGAGGCGTCCCCAATCGGGGATAGAGGTCAACCAGTTTCAAGCTTGTCAAGCGCTAGTAGCGAACCAGTTGTTGGGGGATGTCAAAGATAGATGGTTTTGGGACACCGGCTCGCAAGATGGTTTTTCGGCTAAAGATGTTAAGTTGTGGCTGGATAGCGACCGTCAATATCAAGGTTCCACGACTTACGGATGGTGTAAATGGGTTCCTATAAAGTGCAATATATTCATGTGGAGAATGTTAATGGATAGAATCCCGACTAAGCAAGCTTTATTGAAGAGGAACGTTGATTGTGGGGATCTTGTATGTAAATTCTATGCTGCTGCGGAGGAAAGTATAGATCATCTTTTTACAGGTTGCATCGTGGCTCATGGAGTGTGGCTCGGCATTGCAGAGTGGCTTCGTTTACCCCCGTTTTTCTTCTTCTCGGTACAAGATATCTTTCAGGTTCATGCTTTGTCTCCTTGGCCAACGATAAAGCGATTAGCCCTATATGGTGTTCTTGTGATTACTTGCTGGAGGATATGGAAAGCTAGAAACGAGATGATCTTCCAAGACGTTAAGTGGAATGTGGTGCACATTGTAGCCGATATAAAAGCTATGGGGTATATTTGGTTTTCCAATAGATATAGTAAGGGCGTTATGGGTTGGAAGGATTGGCAAAATTTTCATTTTGATGTAATGTAAGTTTTGGATTGTAGGGGGTCTCCGTCTTGGAGATTGCCCGTTTTTTGTTGGTGTTAATGAAATTTGCCTTCCAAAAAAAAAGATTATGTGGTATGTTTACACTATGATTCTATCTTAAGTTATTTTAAAATTTTGGTGAAGATTAATTTTGTGTTGAATCCACTGTTTTGAAAACCGGACCGGACCGGCCGGTCGGACCGGGTTCCGGGACCTGGACCGGTCCGGTTCGGGTGTTTGGACCGGCATGTAAGTGAACCGGCCTCGGACCGGAAAACCGCCGGTCGAACTGGAAAACCGGTGGTCGGACCGGAAACCGGGTGGTCGGACCGGTTTTTTTTTATTTCTTTTATTATTTTTGGGTTTCGAATCATTTTGGCCCGGTTCGTTGGACCGGTCGAACCGGTCGGAGCGGCCGAACCGGTGAACCGGTCGGGGGTCCGGTTTGACGTCCGGTTCGGTTCTGAAAACCTTGGTTGAATCTATACTAAAGTTTCCTCTCTTCCACATTGCAGGGCATTTTGCGTATAACCAGCTACCAATTCCGATATACCATCCATCGCATATCAATGAGTTAAAACGCATATTGAGTTTGATATGGCTCAAGTGCTTAAAGTTCAAGAATAAAAGGGTAACTTTATTTATAATCTTCTTTAGTGTTTATGTTTTTAGATGATATTTATCTTACATGAAGTAGGGTATT
The DNA here is from genome assembly GCA_030844895.1 of Ambrosia x helenae. Classification (NCBI taxonomy): domain Eukaryota; kingdom Viridiplantae; phylum Streptophyta; class Magnoliopsida; order Asterales; family Asteraceae; genus Ambrosia; species Ambrosia x helenae. The sequence continues at coordinate 33,281 of JAUTDX010002115.1, forward strand.
TTTTTTATCTTAATACGCCTAGGTTGTAAAGCCATGGCGTTTCAAGAAAAACGCTTAATTTGTGCTATTTTCGTAGCTCAACATTTTTAAAGAAAATGCATGAATGCATATTATAAGTCATTAATGGTACACGTTTGAATGTCAACGAAGGGTATGGTTTGTGTATCACTCTAGCTATGCGTTTAGGTTTCAAATTGCCGTTGCTAAATTTGTTGCAATTTGGGTACTATTTTTACAATGTTTCGTTTTTTTTAACGTTTAAAAGTCACATTCTAAGTTTGGATCCTTCGCTAACAGCGTCATACACACGTTGCATTCATCCATCCTACCAAGTCGAGGTTAGTCTTCTGCATATTTAACAAAATTAGCACATGGTTTATAGTGTTCTTCCGTTAGTTTATCCATTTCTTCTTCACCCAGCTCTACAGCCATAGGGTGTCTTTGGTTTCGCCTTGGCTTTTGGGTCAGGCCCAGGCTCATCTTAAGAATACACTTCGGCAGACTCAAATTAATTAATAATTAATTATTAATTAACTTTCGTTTGTTAAGGTGTCTTTTAAAGATGATCTTGGCGTTGATACAAAAGTCAAGCTGGAACTAAAGACTACCTAAGGTTGTCGAGACGGACGAAGAGAACATGGATAAACTAATGGAAGAACGTTATAAACCAGGTGCTAATTTTGTTAAATATGCAGAAGCCTGGCCTCGAGTTGGTATGATGGATGAATGCAACGTGTTTATGGCGCTGTTAGCAAGAAACTGGAAGGTTAGATACATGGTATATTTGCTGCTAACTTTTAAACTCTTATAGCCTCACGCCTTTGTTGCTTGATACAAGATTTTTGCTATAGGTTGGGTGTGAGAGGAATTCAGTCTTCTGCCTTATTCAGAATGTTGAGTGTGTTAAAGTTTTTATCTATATTGGGACTGAAAAGCAATGCGACATTAATGGGGTACGTTTGAAATACAAGATTTTATCTATATTGGGACTGAAAAGCAATGCGACATTAATGTTGAGTGTTTATCTTACTTTATTTTCTATATTTTCTGTTTAGTCAGGGATAGCTATATACGATGTTACTTACAATATTAGGTGTTGATTGGTTTTTTCTTTATTTGTACAATTAGGCATGCAAAGGTCTCTGCAATATTTATCCAAGTCGAGTGGCTATTGTTGCAGTATCTCAAGTTGCTCATTTATTCTTTGCTTGAAGTTATAGTGTGGTTAGGAGTTTTGGTTTGCTGGAAAAGAGAGAGAGATAGAGAGAGAGAGAGAGAGAGAGATGTCTGTGTGTGTATAAGAAAGAGATTAGAAAGAGAATCTTTGATCAACAAATATTTGATTTGGAACAACTCAGTGCCCAAAACAACTAACATTATAGGATAGTAGTAAAGTTAGCATTCCCCTCGATGGTTAAATCCACTAGTTATAATTATACCTAGATGATGTTGTCTCAACAATTGCTTCAATATACTTCTTGACCAACTTGGATTATGCTCTAAGTTTATATGAATTCCATCAGCATGTTAATCCAACCAAATTGGATCTTTTTAGAAGCCTTCAAATTTGAACAAAGAGATTAGAACAAAAAACCGACGATCAAGATGAATAAACACATTTTAAACTGTAAAAAATGCAACTTTTGTAAGTATAATCTCACAAATTTATAAAGATTCATATAATGGGAAATCACAAATTTCTCAACCAGCTATAATATTAAACATAGGAGAATCAACAATATAAAGATTTTTATTAGCAAAACAAATAAATAAATGAAAATACTTATTTAAGAACGTGTTGTTCTGCTGCGAGTTATATATTTTCGAAGACGAAAACAAGCATACCGTCGGCAGGTCCTAACGACGAATTTGCTGACAATTAATAGTTCGGATATTGTGGTTACACTACTGGAACAGGAGAGAAGTAAGCTTGGTGATGATGATGTATTGAAATCACTATTCAATGGAATGAGATCTAAAAAACTACAAAGACAAAAATGTCAAATAAGCTGAAAATTATTATTCAACAAAATCCATGAACTCTATAGGGAGACATAGAGTTTGCGTGAAGCCAGAGACAAAGAAGATGACTTTAAAGAAAATACAGAGAAAATGCGGAATAAGTGGTGAGAATCAAATTTCAAATTTTAAAATTTCAAACCCCCCTCTATTTCTACAACCACTACAATTCAAAAGCTTATCTACTCAGCTTCAAACCATATTAGAGTATAATTTGCTATATATTTTTAATTAAAATTTTGATTTTTACGTTAATAACAATATCTAGGGGTGAACAATAATTGAATCCTGAACCTAAATCGAACAAAAACATGCAAAACCGAACTGAAAATTAACCAAAACCGAGTTAACCTAATATCGGTTTTTTGTACCCTAAGTTAACCTAATATCTGTTTTTTTTTTGTACCCTAAGTTAACCAAAACAAGTTGCTAAAGCCCAATTTATGTTTATATTTATATAAATATAACTAATTATGTAATTAATAAACTTAAATGAACATAAACGGAAATATATAAACAGACATAAATAAACGAACATAAACGGATGTTCACGAACATAACATTTGTTGATGTTCGTTTATTTAACTAAACAAACAATTTTTTTTGTTCGTGTATCATATAAACTAACATAAACAAACTTCCCGCCGAACAAGCTCAAAAACAGTTTATAAACGTTTGGTTCGTTTACAGGCCTACTTTTTTTTACATCTTTTATCGTGTGAGAAACTTTTAAATTGATTAATATCATGTTAGTTTTAATCTATATAAAATCAAAAATAAAAAGCAACAGAAACATGAATCAAACCCGAATCTAGCTAACAAAAACAATTTTAAATTGATTAATATAAATGATACTCTGAGAATAGAGGTTACAGTTTGATGTGATTAATAAGGTATTATGTTATGGAGAAAAAGAGAAGTATTTTGTCATCCCAACAACAAAGCTGAAAGTATTTCTCCCATAGTCTTATCCGAGGAGGATTCTCCTTCGTTTTCGACTTCGACCCCTGACTCCAGTACAGCTGCATCAAGTACTAGTTTCCTTTTTGCAATCTCGTACACATTCTCGTCCACGGTATCCTTTGTTACCAACCTTGAAAAAAACATATCATCACTCACATATCAGCAAATATACTTCTACTCATGCGGTTGGGATGTTTTATCTTTAACAAGTCAAATCGGGTAAACTTAGGGTGGTTGGTGGTGTTCGCAAGCTGAACCCGAAAACTGTGTCAAGACACATGAACACAAACATGACACCAGTTTTCTTGGGTTGGCACGAACACCCCCTTTTTATCAGATTCTTTTATTTAATTTTCTGTATTATTAATGCTTTAAAATTACAAATTAACAAAAAACAAAAAAAAAATGCACATGCATCTACAACAAACACGCCAGGTCGACCTATACACAACCAACTTGTTCACGGGTTCACACCAAAACGGATCAGAACCTATTTAGACTAACCCAAATCCTCGAATTTCATGTAACGTTCGTGGCATGTCAAAAATTCACATCGCTAGTTGAGATAAAAGATTTGATTGCATCTCTTTTGTAAATGTTTCGCAGTTTTTATTGATAAAACTGTAGAAAAAAAAAAACTTAGATACAGAATCTGTTTGTGGCCATTCTGGCTTATTACCCAATCCAACCGATCCTCCAATTTTGTCACATATAATAAAAAGATGAAGAACTAGAAAGGTAGCAAGAGAAATGAACCTGTAAATAGTAACAGGTTTAGTTTGACCAATGCGATGACAACGATCTTCTGCTTGACGGTCAATTTGGGGGTTAAAATCCATGTCATGTATGATGACGGTATCAGCTCCAGTCAGATTCAGACCCTGTCCTCCAGCTCTTGTCGACAGCAAGCATGCATTTATAGAAGTATCATTATTGAATGTGTCCACAATTGTTTGCCTTTCTGTTACTTGGGTGCTGCCACAAAAGGAACAAAGACTATGATATTACAATAATGATCTCGGTGTTCATATAAAGAAAATTATTAAAACCAATATCATCATAAATAATCCAACTTATTTTCGAGTCTTGACTAATACGCAGGAATTTGCCTAAGTACTGCATGGGACTCCGAGTTTGGCCGGTCAAAAAAAAAAAAAAAATCCAACTTATTTTAATAAAAAAGTGATTCAGGAGGTTTGCATACATTTAAATACATTTAGGGTGACATTTGTAAAATGGATCTGATTTGATATTCAACTGAACAAATTACACAGGAAGGCTACATACAAAGAAACCCTAGAAAAGCCTATCTCGGGCTCATGGGCTATATAACACTAATAACTATAATTTACAATGTTCAAACTGCATTCTGTAGAAAAAATCTTTAGCTTGATCCATTTGATTCATTAAAACGAAGCAATTACATAAATCAACCCATTTGCATATAAACGGCCCAAAAATGCAAGCTCTAGAAAATTAGCCAAAAGGTGGCAATACCTGCCATCAAGACGTCTGTATGTAACCCCAATTACATCTAGAGCCCACTCCAAGATGTCAAGCATGGAAGTCCATTGACTAAAAATAAGAACCCGATGCCCACCACGCACTAGTTTAGGGAGAAGTCCAGCCAAAGCCTGAAAACATTTTACTTAATATTCTGTTTTTTTATGCGACTTTCAGGAGGAAATAAATTAGTTTGCATAAATATCTCATCATATACCCGCACTTTGCAGAATCCAGAACATGCTCATCTGAAAGATTCTCCGAATTACCATCACCATGATAAAGTAAAAGCTGCAACGTAACATATGAAGAAAAAAACACAATCAGCGCTCCCAGAAATAACCACCACAACTATTGTAGTAACTCTTAAGGAGTAATGTTATGGAGTAGAAAATGTCTGCGTGTGCTTTTTTTGCTAGTCTTTGTCAAATTTTGATCCTTTATTAGATAAAATGACCAGAAAAACATTCTGTGAAAAAAAAAGTGAGAGAAATAGATTTCTTAAAATGAGAGCAAACGTCTCTTGAATTATGTAAAAAAATGAGTAGGGGTGTAAGTAAGCCAATCTACTAGAGACTGGCTAGCAAAAAACGAGAAACAAGATGAGATCAAGCCTAAATTGGAGGAGCTCATACAATCAACAAGCTCGAGTCTTAGCTTCATCGAGCTTGATTAGGCTGGCATACCTAAACAAGTTTATTATTTTTATAATAACAATACATAATTCTAAGTAAATTTTATTGAATACTTAATGATAATAAAATAAAACATTAGACACATTATGTTTTATAAATACATTTAAATTCTAAATGAACATGATTTCATAGTTGTTGATAGCGAATAGCGGTAAATAGCAACATGCTACACATACGCTATGTAGCGATAGCGATGAAATAGCGGGCGCTATTTTATAAATAGCGATACACTAGAAGAAGTTTTAAAAATATTTTATATGTATATTTTATAAAAATTCCGATTATTTTATAAATAGCGATACACTAGAAGAAGTTCTAAAAATATTTTATATGTATATTTTATAAATAAATATGGAAGAATATACGCTTCTTATTTCAATCCTGTAACAAAAAACCCTAAATACGCTTATTTGTTCGGTATATACTTGTATTTATTAAAAAAAAAAACTAGGAATAAAACTTATCTGATCGCTATTTAGGCACTAAAGACTTTATGGTAGGAAGCTCACGCTACGCTACGCTACGCTATTCGCTATAGCGAGCATAGAGAGCGCTATTAACAAGAGGGCATAAAATAATGATTACACATACAAACAAAAAAATTAATTACACAATAAATAAGGCATAATATAATTGAAAAAAATGAACTCATGAATGACAAACATAATGCATTTTTTCAATCACTATAAAATTAATGGTACATGGTTCATCTAAGAGCTTTTTTAGAGCAAATATGGGCAAAACTTGGGTGTTTACTTGACAAACTTCCATAACAATTTCTAGGATATTACTTGTATAGAAACAAAACATCAGTAGGTTACTAAGTTATGAGGGTGGCTGATGAATGCGATAATTATAAGTAAAGAAATAATAGCCAAAGGCCATAACTGAAATACCAGTCAGTAAGTGAACAAAATTGGCGAAAGAAACCATTTTAAGCAGGTGAAATAGTTACCTTGTGAATAGAAAAGTCGTTGTAACTCTTAAGCTCCTCAATTACTCTGTCCAAGGTACATTCATCACCAAATACACCTCTGGGATGTAACATTTTAGCAAATCGAACAACATCCTTATCTGTGTATATACGCCTCACCAGTAATGGATGATTTGCAATCTGGCAGAAAAAAAAAAGTAGTTCTATGAAAAAGTATTTTTAAGATACTATTTTTATAAAAAATAAGTTACAAATGTAGGAACCTTTCTGAACTGAACAAAATAATTTGAAATCTGACGACGAGGAAGATGAGCAGACTTGGCCATACGAGCATGTGCAGCTGCACGATAATCCTGGATAGCTTCTTGATAAGCTTTTTCTTGTTCCTTTTCCATGTGAACATATTCAACCTAGCAGAAAACGTTTCATACATATGAAAATATAACAAGAAGCATTTAAAAAGGGAAGGGGTAATAAATTATATGGTGTTATAATACGAAAAAACACTGAAACAGTTTGACACTAGATGAGTTCAATTTAAGCTGCTCTTGGTTAAGAAACAGCAACACTGAGAGATTAAGATATAAAGAGATGCCAATCTCCACCCATTCACTAATGATTTATGAATCGGTCAATTCATGTTATGTTTAATCTCAAACAGGTAAGATAGAAAGTAACTTCATAGAAACAGATTAAAAATAGCCCAAAGTCCTAGATCAGTTTACTTAAATACAAAAATCATTACTCAAATAATATAACTTTTGTGATCATTTTCGACACACTAGATTGAAAACATAAACGCAAAGTGTTCCAAGGTCAACCTAACCTGTGTGGACCTACACCAAACAAAACTAACCATTCTGACCAGTTAACTTCCATACAGTGAAAACTAATTACCTGTCCATGATAAATAATAATCTTCTAGTGGCCAGAGAATAACATACTTAATCAACTTATTAGAGAGAGAACAGTAAATAATTAGCACTGTGTGTGTGTGTGTGTGGGGGGGGGGGGGGGGGGGTAAGTTGATCTTCTCTAAAACTGCACATTAACATTAATAGCATACCCTTTGAACCTTTGGAACTAATTGCTGCATAACGTCTGATTTCAAGCGTCTTAGAATAAATGGGCCCAATATTGACTTCATCCGAGCAATCAATTCTATGTCTTCTGCATTTAACAGCTTTTTCAAGTCAACATCTTCTGTTTCAAATAAATCAGGCATCATAAACTCCAACAATGACCATAGCTCCTGCAACCAAACAATAAATCAACAAACCGAGAGTCTAAACTTTATTATTATCTTAAGTAAAAACCAGAGAAATAAAGCATACATGCAGATCATTCTGCAATGGAGTTCCTGTAAGCATTAAACGCTGGTTGGCATTTCTTGCAACAGACATTAAGTTTTTCCATCTGTAGCTGTTCTTATCCTTTAAAGCATGAGCCTCATCCATCAAAACACAACTCCATTTCCAACGTTTCAGGACTTTACGGTCGTCTTTCTGTTGTGCACTGTAAACAAACTCTTAAAAACAAGAACAAATGGGTTGTCTGTTGACCTGAAATACTTTAATATTTTTTTCAATTGTTTTTAATTATTTGAGATAATAACTAATTTCTCATAGATGAGTTCAAATGTGAAATTATTTCAATAACCCAGCTTTCTAAATAGAAAAATCAAGGCGATATTCTAATTATTGAGAAAATAACTCTAATGTCTCACAGGTGAGTACAAAAGTGAAATTACTCCAATAACAACCTAAATTTTAAATAGGATGCTCAAGGGAACTTCCAACCCCCCCCCCCCCCCCCCCCCCAGTTTCCCCTTTTAGGTACTTTTAAATAAGTCATTAGAGTCGAACATGGCCAAATGTTTATGTAAATGAAAAAAAAATGCAATAAATGAGGAACTACTAACCTGTGTCGCTCAAAAAGTGAGTAACATACAAGAATGACATTGAATGGGGGTGGCATTCTACTTTTGGATAAAGAGTTCAAGAGTTTAGAATGAGTTGATCTTGCAGCTCCATGGTATTGAAGAACTGTAAATGATGGACACCATTTTTTAAGTTCTCTTTCCCAGTTTTCCAAAACAGAAGCAGGACATACAATCAAATGAGGTCCCGGGTCATCTTCCAAGTGGTTCAGCAGAGTAAGATATGTTATCGCCTAATTACAGGTCAAAACAACAGTAAATGTAAAAACATATCTTGGCTTTCTGCATAAACAAATATCCAAACAATCATACCTGGATAGTCTTACCAAGTTCCCATCTCATCTGCCAATATTGCTGAACAACAAATTTTTAAAAACAAAATGGTTATGCTTACTTGCTTAAAAAACCAACAGTTTTGAAAGTAATAGAAAACTTAAACTTTTACAAATAAAGACACCATGACACATTGTACCAGATAACCAGAACAACATTGCTATAAGTGCCTATTATGACTAGGAAACATGATGACACTAGAAAGGAGGATGTATATACTAGAATCATGACACAAAATAAAATTCAGAAATTATGTTTTTTGTTACTCCCTCTATCTAAAAAAAACACATAGGTTGTCCCAATAAGTGCAACCTCTCCTTTATTGGAAAGATAACTTTCCAAGTATACTTATAGTAAGATATTGGTAAGGCTGGTCCTGGTCCTCAATTTAGTCTTTTTAAGAGATATTTGTTTGTTATTCAAAAACTTTTATTAGACGTTGCAATAAATGTTGCATCTGCCATTAACAGATGAAAAGTAAATCCTTCTATTCAAAGTTTGCATAACCAGCAGAAAACGTATGGTTGAAAACATATTCACAGCCTACAGTAATCAAATGAAATGGATGCCATCTTATATGACTCTCATACAGTAAAGGTGTAAATATCTGAAACAAAACCAAGCGCATATGCAACATATAGAAAAGCCACAAACTTCTTCACTCATTGTATGCCAACATAAAAAAAGACTGAGCAACTATTGGTCAATCAACTCGACTGTAATGTCGTGGATAGCTTATTAAGAGTAGGATCATTGTATTGCACCTAACCAACCAAATAGAAACTTGACAAACTAGCATGCCCAATTCAAAGGAAGGAACTTCAAATACAGTTAGACAATACGGGATCATTGATAACCTTCAATGGCACAACAAGCAGAATCTGCAATGAAGTGATTTACCAAAAGAGGGGGTCCATGTATTTCCTTAACCTCAATAATAATGTACTGAATTTTGTATGATTATATACTTAAAAAAACATGTTTCGTGCTACTCATTCTACTCGACTAACATGAAAGCTCTCATACACATGACAGATGTTAGGATTCACTATCACCCATCTAAAGTTTATGAACAATAAACTTTAACATAAGCATAACAAGTCTCACACAGCTTAAAAACTTATGGCTTACCCGCATTCTTATCTAAATATTTTCAAAGCGCATAATTGGTGGTATTAGAAAGCAATACCAACTACTAAGTAGTAAGTACTAACATTGATGCCCCTGAATTCAGCTTGGCTACTTTACATTGTGCAGATGAAAATCATCGGTAACATACACATGTGACTTTAAACACATCAGTTTAGTTCATAACAATCCAATCCCAAGTCTGTAGTATGCTATTCGTCTATGTTAACATACTAAAAAACCAGACTCAACCTTATCATACATATGTAACTAGTACCGTACCTATTTTATCTTAACATGCTCTAAAAAACTAATGTAAACAAAGTAGATTGAACAAGTAAAAGTAAATACCTCCTGCAACTTTCTTCCTGTACAAGAGCATGAGGAAATTAACCCCAACAAGCTGGTATGGTTTAAGAAGCGGCTGAAATCCCGAATCCCGGGCTCCACATGCTTCACATATATCATCCTATAACAACATTATTCAGTAAACATTTCAAAAAAAAAAAAAAAAAAAAAAAACCACAGTAAAACCTAGAAGAAACAGAATGAAAAAAAACTGACATGAGTGACGATTCGGACAGAGGAAGCGTCAACTTCAGCATAACGATCACAGGCAGCAGCAGAAGAACCGTACAAACTCACTCCGTAGCTCAGCAGATATTTTAGCACACTTATGCAACGCTTTTCCAACAACATCATTATCCTCCTTATCCTCCTCCTCATAACTCACTTCAAACTCCTCCTCATTATCCATGACGTCATCATCATCATCGTCAATAACAAACCTACGTCCGCGGCTAGCAAGGTGGTGGAGGGAGGCTGTTCAAAGTCGTCGTCCTCTAGAAGGTCAGGTGGATGGTGGTTTATTATTTCAACGGATGAGTCGGAGGAGTAATTGAAGGAGTCGGAGGGTTTGGAAGTAGATGGTCCGGTACTGGTTCTGTAAGCGAAGGACTCGATGGGTGGTGGTGGTGGTGGTGGTGGTGAGGGTTTTGGGTTTGGTGAGGATTCTGGAGGAGTCGAAGTTGTGGTTGGCCCACTCGTCGTCTGATATTTCGATTGACTCCAACCCTCGCTTCATTGGATTGTTGGAGCAACAGGGAGAAGTTGAAGGGTTAAGTGCGTACGGAAGTGGCGTTGGATTTCTTTGTCTGTGATTCGGAAACTCACCTGCCTTTTTAACTCACTCACTTCGCCCATAGCATAGTGCCTATGTATACATCTTCAACAACGTCTACATGAGATTTCTAACTTATTGCTAGCACTGTTCACGGGCCGAGCCGAACCGAGCTGATCTTTGCTTGTGCTTGGCTCATTTATATACCGAACCAAGCTAATCGGCTCATTTACAACCGAGTCAGAAACCGAGAGACCATTTTTTCAACGCACATTTTTTCGAGTGAGCATCGAGCAAACGACGAGTGACGAGTTTTCGGACAACCATAAATTTGGAATGTTTCCTTTAATGTTCTCCCTGCCTAGTGATTACTGAGGTTCGACCGCCCCAGGATGACATTAAGGCTGAGGTTAGTTGTCCGAGAACAAGGCTCAGGTTGAGGCCGGTGAGACAATGAGCATACTACAAAGATCAATGTCACATTGTGACGTAGATTGATAGCGGGAGATGATTAATGGCAGAAAATTAATGGAATAGGATTTCAAGCATGTATTTTTCACGACTTAGGGTTTTACAATTAAACTTAGTGTTAAGTTATCATTTGGGTTGACTGAGCGAGAAACTATATATGTAATTGTATATATGCATATATTGAGCCAAACCCAATAGAGTGGTATGTATATATAAATACAATTGTAATCAATGTGTATATATATAATAAATTAATATATATCGAGCCGAGCGGACATTTGCTCGTGCTTAGCTCATTTACAAACCGAACCAAGTCGATCGGCTCGTTTACAACCGAGTGGAAAATCGCGCAAGCATTTTCCGAGCAAATTCCAAGCAAGCGTCGAGCGATTGGCGAGCGCCGAGAAATTTGAACAGCCCTACTTATTGCGCACAAATCTGTTTTAAATTAAACTTATATCGAAATGTAGATAAAAGTAAGCACGTCCCAACGGTATTTTGAAATTTTGTAAAATATTATTTATACATTAAACTTACAAGTGAAATCCTAATAAGAACTTATAAATAGAACACTTGTCAACTTGTGATTTGCTAGAAAAAGAAACATTCGGAAAAAAGTCCTAAGTTAAAATAAGTGGACGGATCGTTTTGTAATTTTAAGAGGAGTAAAACTGTAACTTTAAAAACTAACAAAAAAAACATGGGTATTTATTTATGTTTTGTAAGTGTTAGAGGGATGAAAACCTTGTATTATATGCGTGTTGAGTATTTACATCAACACCTCTATATTACTCTCTATAATTTTAATTAAACTATTTTTTCTTAAAATTTTGTTTTATTTTTTATATCCCATTCTTCATTTTTATCTTCATATTACTCACAGAAGTTGTTTTTATTATTTTTTCTTGGTTTTATACACTCAAACATTTTATTTTAAGATGTGTAATAATATATCAAATATAAAAATTGAATTTACTCTATATTATTGGTGGATGAACTGAATATAATTATGATGATGAATTTTCTCTATACTATATATTTTTTTAAAATAAAGAGCAAAACAAAAAACATATTGAAGATGTTAAATGAATGAAAACTCTATTATTTTCTCAATAATTTTAAAATGGAAAGTGAAGGGATATGGTGCCTAATCCTAGCGCAGATGGCATCCATATCCCACTTTTCCATAAAACCTGCACGGAACCAAAGAGCGCGGACGAAAAACATGCTAACAAACTTCTTAAGCTCGCGGACGCGCAACATGACCTCATCTATATGACGTCACCATCTTAAAAGAATCTTCACGCGCCATATAAACGCGGAATATTCCACTAATATCACCTTTGGTACGAGGTACGGACGATCAAGAATAAAGAAGATCTGGTCAGATCCGGGCGCCCCCTGTGCCAATCAGAGTCAAACACGTGTCAGTAGTGGTCCAACAACTACTGACGAGGAACAAGTGACATAACAGCCCCCATGCTTTCCACCATGCTGACACTGTACTCAGGGTACTGTACAAGCATGTCTTCTGCCAGACGTCACATATGACGCCATCAGAAGGTCAACCATATTGTGTTAGAGACAAGCGCCTCCTGCGCCAATCACGTCGCGCCACATGGACTTTGTAGCAGGCCAGACCATACTTTCTCTCACATCAGCATTTAATGCCACATGATTCTTTCCAATTTCATGGGCTGAAGATATCTGGGCCCGGGTCGAGGCCCATATCAGTTACAACGTTTTATGGGTCGTCTCACCCGGCCCATCTCTTCTCCTATAAATAGAAGACTTCTTCTCCTTTGCAAAGGGATCGGCAATCACATGCAAGAATTAGAGTAGAGATAATATTTGTAACAACTTTGTAATCTCCAATGTAATAAAAATTATCTCTTTACAGTGGACTAGGGTCACTCTCGACCGGAACCACTTACATTATTGTGTTCTCACTTTCACCACACACACACACTTACACTTCTACGGTTTCGATTATGCCACCGGTGTGAGCAAA
>JAUTDX010002116.1:0-74708 GCA_030844895.1 Ambrosia x helenae
CAACCATCTAACCGCATCACGACTACCTAACCATACCACCATCGCCATCTTTAAAGTAACACCACCACAAAACGGCCACCATAACCGAATAACCTAACTGTTACCACCCTCCGCGACGTTGCACACGTCTACGAAACCACACCAACCCTTCACCACCAACGATTTCTCTTAGATATTAAACATGTGCGCTAATTATCGGCACGGCTAACTCTACAGATCTGGGTGAGAGCTCCATCATCGACCATGAGACGTAGCCGCGTCTCCGGTTAAGTCGAATGTTCCACCCGTAAACCATGACAAGACCGGCACGTCTGCTTTTTGCTGTGAAAGTTGGATGGTTACTAAGCAAGAGACAAGAATTAAAAAAACAGGGACCAAAGTCGTGAAAAGTTCAAAAGTTGAAGGGTTGATGGCTTAAAATGCCACCGACATTGCAATTTAATATATAGATAATTGGTATAAGATTTTATAATTAGAACTTAAATATTTTATATACACTTGTGTTTTTTTTCTAGTAAATTTTTAATATTAAGATATTAGTTTGCGAAAAAAAATAAAAAAATTCAGATTGAACTCGTCGGGTTCGGGTCAACACGCCAATATTTCGGGTCGGGTTGGGTTCATATGTATGGCACATATTCGGGTTTGGGTCGTGTTCGGGTTCGGGTCGGCTGGACACGCCAACCCGTGAGCACATCTCGTTTAGCACCCTGCTTGCGGTATCCAAGTATGTAGTAAATGTTTTCTTCTTAAGTTATAAATTTAAGATTAGGTTTCGAGGGTGTTTGAGTAATTGAGTTAATAAACCATAATAAAAAATCTAATCATCTTCTTCCTTTTTACACGCTATCAAAATACATTGTTTTAGTTGGTAGCAACTACCAATAGATTGCTTTTATTAAATTAATTTTCTTAAATTTTAATTTATTTCTCATTTTTAATATCTGTGTTAACATTATGCGAACCAAACCCAACTTTGGAATCAATGCAATCACGTTACAGCCTAGCCAAATATCTTTCAACAACATCGTATTAAAGACAGTGATTTTCACGTCCTCTACTCTTCCTGTTTTTTGTCTTATGCCTTTGGTTTTTAATATGGAAATATACACATGGTCCTAGCAACATATATACATACATAATCATAACACATTCATATCGAGCACGATGCTAGTTAAGTGTTTAGTGGATCCCTACACTTTATTAAAGTAAACTCCCTGTGGATAAATCATAAGGAAGTTCAACGAGCACCACTAATAAGTAATAACTAAGGTAAGGTGAAACATGGTGGAATATAGCAACTTTTCGGCTACATTGCTTATTGGCATATCATATTATCTTTAAATAAAACACGATACTGAATCTCACAATAAGCATAAAGGTAAAAGATATTGAGTTGCAATGGAAGTATTTCATAAAGTCGTGAGTTGTTACCGACAAATTATTGGATGGTACGAGAGACCGATTGTAAATACTGGTATCATATCCACTTTTTGTTGTTTTTGATGGTGAACAAACCTTATCGAGAACAATGAGTTCGGAACAAGTCTTGTTGCACTTTAGGCTAATTACAGATTCATGTGCCATATCTTATTAACTAGATGAATGCAATCATGGGCGGCCCTTATGAGGCCGAGGAGGCCACCGGCTAGGGCCCGTAATTCTCAAGGCATATTCTTTTTATAAAATTTGTATGTATGTGTGTAATAGAAAACTGATTTAATGCTTAAACTTGGGCATATTAAAACTCAAATCTAGTTAAGTTAATAAGTAACCCGTAACACATCTATAGGCCCAATACTCATTTGTTCATTAAAACTCATTCAAATATTATAACTTTGCTATTTGATATGTTTACTCTTATAACTTTGATCGTCGCTCATAAAATTTGGTTAAATTATTTAATTCATTAAAGCGTAAGGGGACATATTTTTAATGGGTCGAATGAGACAGGTAAAATTCTCAAAGACACCCTAACATTCAATAGTTAGTTATATAAAAATGTAGTTTAACAAATTTGAAAAATCTATGGTAACATATTATAAGGCATCAGCCCGTTGTGGTTGATGAAGTTTCCGTTTATCCATAGGCCCACAACGGTCATCTAAAAACTATACCCCACGACCACGAAGACCCGTTTGTTTTCTAGAATGTACCTAACAGTTGCTCTTGTACCACCTGCTTTACCAACAGTACGTTCGTATTTGACAAATAATTACACGACGACGGTGTCAGCAAAACCTTTTTTGCGGCATGTGGGACCCATTGTTACAAATACACCGCCAAATCATCTCACACCATAAACCCTCTAATTGTTTTTTTTTTGAACGGCTATTGGTGATGGCGGTGGAGCTCCGCTTACACCCCGGGCCATGCCTGTACATGTAACCCGTCCACCCAGGATCGGGGTTCTCCCCCAGGTGAAATCCCAGTGGAAGGGAGAAACCGCACAAGGCAGGGATTGAACCCAAGACCTTAAGGGTGAAAACTCAACCCTCTAATTGTTTTAAATTTTAACTGGCCCAGCCCAGTTAAAGTTGGTCTTAAATTACTGTTACCGACCCACATGTAACGCATGGGAGCATAATTAATTGTTTCTTGAATAGTTATTTTTAATGTACCCTTTTCGAATTCTGGAGTGTCGCATAAAACTAGTAGCTAGTTTTTTTTTAAAAAAATTTTTTAACTTTTTATATCATATTTTCAAGGACCTGAATAGTTAGGGACTTTAATCATTAATTGATACACAATTAAATCAGAAAAAATATTAGTTATTAATTTCATGAATATGATTATACAAAAAAAAAAAAAAAAAAACTGAGCATGTGAATGAAATCTCGAAATGGAGGAGAGGTGTTGTATCATTCAATACTTTTATAAACTATTTTAGATATATATTTGGAATAAAAATCATTGTCAACCAATAAGAAGAACACATTTGGAAGCTTTGTGACAGAAGAGAAGTGTTGAAACGTGATCTGGCTATGGATAGTCGTGAGGTGTAGTGATTATTCCTTGTCCAGGCTTCAATTATTGCACTCATTTCATTCCCCAACTTAATATCAAATCAGTTATAATTTCAATCATTTTTTTAGCATTTTTATGTCACATGAATCATTGTATTGTATTAAATATTTTTTGTCACAATAAAATTACCCATTAAAATAAAATTGTCTAACTTAAACCTTATATATAAATATATTATCACATAACTATGGAATTTCATTGGTTTTCTTGCCTTTGAAAGGATATTAATACTTGTCCATGGATAGCCTTACATATACTTATCAAGGAAAAAAAATTAAATTAATAAAAAGTAATGAACATGACTTATATAATACAATGTCTTGTGCCATAGTTAAATCATTCAAAAATTCCCTAGGACCACACCTTTAAAGGGGCCAAAATTGAAACGAGAAAAGTGGGAATTTTGGCGTCCATCATGTGATATAGACCACCAAGTTCTCGTGAACTATCATCGTGTCCTTTTTTTAATTATAACAACTTGGTTTAAACTAATTTCGCCAAACCATACCCACTAAAACCGTTAAATTGTATAATAATGCAAAAGTTCAATTAGTGTTTAATTAATCATATTAGGTAAAGTACCTTTTTCTTAAGATATTTTGTTATCAAGAAGACAAATGTTTAGATGGGGAAGTAAGGATGCGTTGTATGCATACTTAATTATAATTAAGCTTCTGTAGAGAATTGTAACATAGGCATTATACATCTCTACGTAGTGGTTGTCATATATGATAGTAGTTTAAAAGATAGATCAAGTGAGTAAATAACCATTTTATGTGTCAAAATAAAACTAACATTTATAAGTGTTTATACAATCTTTACGATTACTGGTTTATACAATTTATATACTAAACAAACCTTATACCATGTATATGTAATGTCATCTTGTTATTAGCTAAAAATAAAAACAATTACACCTTAAACTATGTGTAGTAGTTTAACTAAAAAGTCATTGTCACGTCATTGTCATTTAAATGGTATGGCCCACTAATATTTTCTTCAAAGTGTGTAAGGGTTTAACTTAAACAAACCAAACAGAGAAGAAGAAAATACTGACATAGTAGGTTCCGTAATCTCGAATTGGATATGTATAATCATCATAGTTTAGAACAACAAAGTACATGCAATCATGTACAACGATTTAATCAAACTAATGAATTAGATACGGATAAAATTATAACATCATAAAAGACTCATCAAAAAACGTGTAAACCGAAGGAAGACAAACCTTCCTTTTACCGTCAAGTAACCCAAGTACTTGTTCATTTTTAGAATTACAAAACAAATTCGTACAAAACCAAACACTAGAGGTGCAAAATAAAACTTTGTTTGTGGCATTGTAAGGTGGTGGGACAACATCAAATGGGTCGGTCAGTGAAAACGAAATTTTACAGAATATTAAGTGTGCTTTGGACGGCAATTTTTCCACACTCCAATAATTACAATCCACCTACTCATAAAAATAGCCGTTGCACATTCTACACCCTTCTTTTCTTTTCCTCTTTATATACCCTCTTTCCTTTACTACACCATCTCACTCTTCTAAGTTCTAAAAACTTGTACCTAATAATATTATTATTAGTTTCTAGCAAATATGACGAAAGACGTGCCAGAACAAGGCTCTTTCTCTGCCAAGGACTACCACGACCCACCACCAGCCCCGTTTATCGACCCGGCTGAGCTAACCAAATGGTCGTTCTACCGCGCCTTGATCGCTGAATTTATTGCCACACTTTTGTTTCTTTATATTACTGTCTTGACTGTTATTGGCTACAAGAGCACCACTGACCCCGCCTTGAAGCTTGACCAGTGTGGCGGTGTTGGTATCCTCGGTATCGCGTGGGCATTTGGGGGCATGATCTTTGTTCTTGTTTACTGCACCGCCGGTATCTCTGGTAAGTTTTTTTTATAGAGTACATCACTTACCACCAGATAATGTTTTATTTGGTGGCTATATTTTTTATGTTTTTTCATTTATTTTTCTAATAATGTACTACTTACTAAAATGGAATTTTACTAAGTTAGCTTTTTTATGTACCCGTTTTTTACCGTTGGTAAAATAAACTAAATATGGAAATGTCTATGTGAATTTGGCAATTTGCAAATTAGGAAATTACCAAACTAGCCTTATGTAATATTCTTTTACTTTTTTACCGTTGGTAAAATAATAATAATAATAATAATAACTAAAGATGAAATTATTTATGTGAATGTGTAGGTGGTCACATTAACCCAGCGGTGACATTTGGTCTATTTCTAGCTCGTAAAGTATCGTTGGTCCGAGCCGTTATGTACATGGTGGCTCAGTGTCTAGGAGCCATATGTGGTGTGGGCTTGGTCAAGGCTTTCAACAAAAGCCTTTACAATAGGTATGGCGGAGGTGCCAACGAACTGGCTGACGGCTACAACACCGGCACTGGACTAGGTGCTGAAATTATCGGGACATTTGTTCTTGTTTACACCGTCTTCTCTGCCACCGACCCCAAGAGGAGTGCCCGAGACTCCCATGTTCCCGTATGAACACTACCTTTTAATTTATAACACTTTTTTTACTTTTTATAAGTAAAAATTGTACTAAAAATTTACTTGAATTTGGGGTTTTATTGTAGGTTTTGGCGCCACTTCCAATAGGGTTTGCTGTGTTCATGGTGCACCTTGCCACGATTCCTATTACTGGAACCGGTATCAACCCGGCTAGGAGTCTTGGAGCCGCGGTTATTTACAACAAGGATAAGGCATGGGATGATCAGGTATATTATTATATCCAGGGCCGGCCCTGAAAATTCAGGTGCCCGGTCCGAGCCGCGAAATATGTGCCCCTTAGTCTTAGGTCTTTTAAGCAATGTTTTCATAACTGAAGCGGACATTGAACCGGTGTCCTTACCGGTTCCCTAGTCGGACCGGTCGAACCGGATATAGAACTGAAAGTGTCGTAATAATTATAAAAATTACTTCCTCCGTCCCATTAGAAGTGTCCATATTCCCTTTTTTATTTGTCCCATTTCATGTGTCCACTTTCAAAAATTATTAGCCAATTTCTAAATTTACCCTTAAAAACACAACTAAAATAAACAAAAAATATGATGGACCCACATATGACAAGAGTATTATTGTCATATGGCAAGCAAAAAAAGCAATAATTTAATATGCCTAAAACTTTGTGTTTTTCAAACCAAGACACTTCTAATGGGACGGAGGGAGTAATATGTTTGGCTAATTGGCTCATAAAAATACCGCAATTTCTTAAAATTCCATAATAATTTGAAGGACCATTATTTTATGTCTAGACTTCAAAAGTTTTGAATAAAATGAATTTGACTTGCGTCATGTGCAAAAGCGTGAGACAATTACTGTTTTGTAGTACTACTCTATATTAAAATTTACTGCAAAGGTTGCACAATTATTGTACCACAACACCAATCTCAAGTAACACACTTCAACTTTCGTTTTTTTAATTATGTCGTATCCTTCCAATCTAGTTTATCATCTTCTTCCTTATCTACTATTCACCTTCTTGCGTTTATAAACAATGATGTTAAAGATGAGATCTTTTTTTAGTCGAAAACAGAAAGAAAATACTTGAAAAAAAAACACTTGTCGCCGCTCAAAGTGCCCCTTAGAAATTGGGCCCGGGCCGGGGGTCCTCCCCGCACCCCCTCAAGGCCGGCCTTGATTATATCAGCTAGTAACGAAGATTTAGAAATTATAAAATGATATTTTTAACACATAAAAGAGTGAAGTCTTCCAATTATTTATACATTACTTTACAACACTATATTTTTATAAATATATACCATATAAAAATAGTCCCTTTCAAGCAATTTACTTCTCTTTAAAGAATCATTTTCTTGTAGATTAGTCAATATTTAATGGAAATAAACCGGCAATTTAAAGTTAGTTGATTCTAATGCCTTGTACTTCATGCATTAGAAGTTGTACATTATGATGAACTGAACATGTGGTTATGGTTATGGCAGTGGATATTCTGGGTGGGACCTTTCGTTGGAGCAGCAATTGCAGCTTTCTACCACCAATTTATATTGAGAGCAGGTGCAGTCAAAGCTCTTGGATCATTCAGAAGCAGCACTCATGTTTGAGATTTTATCGATTGTTGTATTTTGTTTCAAACCAAAAAATTTGAAAATGAAATAATAATTATTTATTTATGTTTATTTAATTAACAACTTATGTGCCTTTTCACAATCACATAATTAGACGATTAATATGATGAAACGTTCTATATGAACTAATGATTTAGTTGTAAGAAAATTATATCTGTAAAGTCGTAAAGACAAACTATCCAATTATAACTATGGAATCTTAAGAAATTATTTTCTGACACTAAAAGATGGAAAAGCGTATCGTGTGCTACTTTAACTAGAACTCACTCATTACTTCTTGATTTATAAGGCAAGTAAAGCTAAACACCACCCATGATGATCGATATTACCTTTCTATTAACTCCACTAATTATTATTTTAATAGTTTGATTTTGATTTATTTATTTATAAAAAAATCTGTTTAAAATAAAATTGTAAATTAAACGTAACTGAATCTATCTATATAATAATTGAGGTCACTTGGGTTGAATCAAGGCCTTAGAGAGGGTTTGAGGTATCCAACAACTAATATGGAGCTCCAAAATATGACTATAAAAACCTTTTTTTTTTCATTCTCCATATCAAAACTCTCATATTCTTCCTAATTCCTAACAAATCTTTCAATTTTTCTTCTTCACCTTGCATCATTTGTTGATTATCCACAACTGATTAAAGGTAACCATCCAAACTACTCTTCTAATGTTGATTCCTATTATTATTTTGACTTTTTTTATTGTTAACATTATTAAGAACAAATCAAATCGAATGAAATTTCTTAATCTTTTACGTGGAAATCATTCTTCTTAAACACATGTTCTAATGAAACGGATTTGTGATAAATTGATTTGTGATAAACGGATTTGTGATAAACACATATTCAATCGGATTTATTATAAAGTGATAACAAAGATACTATCAATTCCTATTGTTATTTTTTTTATTCTTTTTAAGATATCCTAATCTAATAACCATTTGAAATCAGTCTGGTGTTTATCACATGTTCTAATGAAACGGATTTGTGATAAACAAAATATTCAATCGAATTTGTGATAAAGGGATAACAAAGATACTATCGATTCCTATTGTTACTTTTTTTTATTCTTTTTAATATTTCATAATCTAATTACCATTTGAAATCATTCTTGTGTTTATCACATGTTCTAATGAAATGGATTTGTGATGAACGTATTTGTGATAAACACGTATTCAATCGGATTTGTGATAAAGGGATAATAAGGATTGCGTTCAATCAGATTTATGTTAATTTTATTATTGTCATCACGGTTTTTTTAGACATATATTGAATCGGATTTACAATTCGATCGGATTTAGTAATGCTATGTTTTAACATTTGAAAAACAAGATTTGATCCGAAGACACAAACGCTATTATGTGTTATCATAATGGTTCTCAATTCTTCAAGGTATTGCATGACCCTTCGGCCACAGTTTTGGTATATTTGTTATTTTCATGTACATATGCCTATTTAATTTACAAAAATGATTCTTTATTTTTTAATGTTGTTTTTTAACGTGTCAATTCAGAATGTGCTGAAGGCCATGAACAAATTTTTGTTGTCTAAAAACATACACAACAGGAACGTTACAGTTAATCACATTTATTTATATTACTGTTTTTCGAAATTATGTTTAACATTATTGTAATATTAGACCGAATTTAATATCATTAATTCTGAATTATTGTTATTTATTTACATTAATAATAATTGACCGAATTTAATGTCATTTAATCTGAAATTTGAATCTGAAGTATTGTTATTTATTTACGTTAATAATAATTGACTGAATTTAATGTTATTTATTACTATCTTTTAATAATTGACCGAATTTATATTAATATTAATATGAATTTCAGTTTACCATAATAAGCCTCATTTATTTTTGATTATGAATGATTGATTATTAATCAATTTAACATTTATTTATGAACGAAATAACTCTCATTTATTTTTAATATTACGATTTTAGTTTTACTATTCGTAAAAATAGTATTGTTGACCGAATATATTACTAATACTAATTGACATTAATAATAATTGACCGAATTGAAATGTTATTTATTACGATTTTTTAATCACATTTATTTATATTAATATTACTACGAAATTATGTTTAAACCATCTTTATGAATTATTATTGGTCTTGCCTGCAATTAATATGATTTATTTTATTTTTTAATGTTATTTACTATGAGTTTTAATGACATTAATAATAATTGACCAAATTTAGTGTTATATGTTATGATTTTTAAGCTCATTTATTTATTATTGACCGAATTAAATTACGAATATACTACTAATACTAAAACTAATATTACGAATTATTATTGGTCTTGCCTGCAATTAATAGAATTTATTCATTTTTTAATGTTATTCAATATGAGTTTTAATGACATTAATAATAATTGACCATATTTAGTGTTATTTATTACGATTTTTAAGCTCATTTGTTTATTACTAATACTAATATTACGATTTTTAATTTTAATCTGATTTATTTATTATTGACCGAATTAATTTACGAATATATTACTAATACTAATACTAATATTACGTTTTTTAATTTTAATCTGATTTATTTATTATTGACCGAATTAATTTACGAATATATTACTAATACTAAAACTAATATTACGATTTTTAATTTTAATCTCATTTATATCTTATTGACCGAATTAAAAGTTTCTATTACTATTTTTACGAATATATTACTAATTACTAATACTAACTAATACTAATACTAATATTACGATTTTAGTTTGCTTCAATTAGAAGATATTTCCATTGGCGAATATTGTGCCTTTAAATGGTGTTCAATCCAGCACAGACTGTTTGTTACAAAGGTTCCACCACAAGAAGTAATTGATTTTCAAATTAAAATTACGATTTTTTATGTTTGTAATGTAATTTATTTGAATTATTGATTATGATTTTGAGTTTATTTATTAAGATTTGTAATCTCATTTATTTATATTACTATGTTTACGAATTATGATTAGTCTTGATTGCAATTAATAAGATTTATTCATTTTTACTGTTATTTATTAAGATGTTTAATATTATTTATTGACATTAATAATAATTGACAGAATTTAATGTTATTTGTTAAAATTATTAATCTCATTTATTTATATTACTTTTTTCGAATTTATGTTTAATAAGATTTAATTATTTTTAATGTATTTTTAGTATGTTAGAATTAATGTTATTTATTGACATTAATAATAATTGACCGAGTTGAATGTTATTTATTATGATTTTTTAATCTCATTTATTTATATTAATATTACTACGAAATTATGTTTAATCTATCTTTATGAAATTATGTTTAATATTATTTATATTACTATTCATTTGAATTATTATTGATCTTGCCTGCAATTAATAGGATTTATTTATTTTTTAATGATATTTATTATGAGTTTTAATGACATTAATAATAGTTGACCGAGTTTAATGTTATATATTACGATTTTTAAGCTCATTTATTTATTATTGACCGAATTAATTTACGAATATATTACTAATACTAATACTAATATTACGATTTTTAATTTTAATCTGATTTATTTTTTATTGACCGAATTAAATTATGAATATATTACTAATACTAAAACTAATATTACGATTTTTAATTTTATTCTCATTTATATCTTATTGACCGAATTAAAATTTTCTATTACTATTTTTACGAATATATTACTAATTACTAATACTAACTAATACTAATACTAATATTATGATTTTAGTTTGCTTCAATTAGAAGATATTTCCATTGGCGAATATTGTGTCATTAAATGGTGTTCAATCCAGCACAGGCTGTTTGTTACAAAGGTTCCACCACAAGAAGTCATTGATTTTCAAATTAAAATTAAAATTTTTTATGTTTGTAATGTAATTTATTTGAATTAATGAATACGATTTTGAGTTTATTTATTAAGATTTATAATCTCATTTATTTATATTACTATGTTTATGAATTATGATTAGTCTTGATTGCAATTAATAAGATTTATTCATTTTTACTGTTATTTATTAAGATGTTTAATATTATTTGTTGACATTAATAATAATTGACTGAATTTAATGTTATTTATTAAAATTATTAATCTCATTTATTTATATTACTTTTTTCGAATTTATGTTTAATAAGATTTAATTATTTTTAATGTATTTTTAGTATGTTAGAATTAATGTTATTTATTTACATTAATAATAATTGACCGAGTTGAATGTTATTTATTATGATTTTTTAATCTCATTTATTTATATTAATATTACTACGAAATTATGTTTAATCTATCTTTATGAAATTATGTTTAATATTATTTATATTAGTATTCATTCGAATTATTATTGGTCTTGCCTGCAATTAATATGATTTATTTATTTTTTAATGATATTTATTATGAGTTTTAATGACATTAATAATAGTTGACCGAATTTAATGTTATATATTACGATTTTTAAGCTCATTTATTTATTATTGACTGAATTAATTTACGAATATATTACTAATACAAATACTAATATTACGATTTTTAATTTTAATCTGATTTATTTATTATTGACCGAATTAAATTAGGAATATATTACTAATACTAAAACTAATATTATGATTTTTAATTTTAACCCCATTTATATCTTATTGACCGAATTAAAATTTTCTATTACTATTTTTACGAATATATTACTAATTACTAATAATTACTAATATTAACTAATACTAATATTACGATTTTAGTTTTACTATTCGTAAAAATAGTATTGTTGACCGAATATATTACTAATACTAATTGACATTAATAATAATTGACCGAATTTAATGTTATTTATTACGATTTTTTAATCTCTTTATTTATATTAATATTACTATGAAATTATATTTAATCTGTCTTTATGAATTATTATTGGTCTTGCCTGCAATTAATAAGATTTATTCATTTTTTAATGTTATTTATTATGAGTTTTAATGACATTAATAATAATTGATCGAATTTAATGTTATATATTACGATTTTTAAGCTCATTTATTTATTATTGACCGAAATGACCGAATTAAATTACGAATATATTACTAATACTAAAACTGATATTAATATTTTTAATTTTAATCCCATTTATATCTTATTGACCGAATTAAAATTTTCTATTACTGTTTTTACGAATATATTACTAATAATTACTAATACTAACTAATACTAATACTAATACTAATATTACGTGCAGAAATTGTTTCACAAGTCGCTAGGTTTGTTGTTTGCATATTCAACATTTATGTTTACAATATTCTTATTTTAAAATTAGTTACACATTTTAAATTTTCTATACATAATTCTTTTGTAAAGGTTTACTATGATTGGATGACCTGATTTGCTTCAATCAAAAGATACTTCCATTGGCGAATATTGTGTCTTCAAATGGTGTTCAATCGAGCACAAAATGTTTGTTACTAAGGTTGCACCACAAGATGTCATTGATTTTGAAATTTAAATTATGATTTTGTTGTTATTTATGAAGAGTTTTAATGTTATTTATTATAATTTTAATGTCATTGATTTGAATGATTGATTATGATTTTGTTGTTATTTATTAACATTTTTAATCTTAATTATTGATATTACTAATATTACGAAATTCATTTTAATATTGTTGACCGACTTTAATTTTGATAATACAACTTTCTTTTAATCAATTGTGATGAAACAATATTTTTTTTAAACATATACGTTTTTCTTTCAAACATTTATTTAAATCTATTTAACAATGTTAAATCTATTTAAGAGTTTATAATTTAAATATAATCCGAAGATAACAATGTACATTTATTTTCCTACACTTTTATTATTCTTTTAATAATAAATATAATTTAAATATAATTAACAGTTTCCTAAAATATATATAATGTATTCAAAATAATTTTCAATGCTATTACTAATATTACGACCTTAATGTTAATATTGTTGACCGAATCTGAGTAAAAACTTTTTACGTTTTTGTTAAATTGATGGAGGTCAATTCTTTGACTATATGTTTTTGAATTTGATTGTGCTAATTTTAAGCGTTGTTGACCAATTCACGTCAATTACCAATCCTTTCATTTTTTATAATTCAAAGACTTTCCTTTAATCAATTGTCATGAAACGATATTCTTTTAAACATATACGACTTTCCTTTAAACATTTATTTAAATCATTTAACAATGTTAAATCTATTTAACAGTTTATAATTTAAATATAATCCGAATATGGGAGTGTACATTTATTTTCCTACCTTTTATTATTCTTTTAATAATAAATATAATTTAAATCTATTTAACAGTTTCCTAAAATATATAATGTATTCAAGATAATTTTCATTGCTATTACTAATATTACGACCTTAATTTTAATATTGTTGACTAAATCTGAGTAAAAACCTTTTACGTTTTTGTTAATTTGATGGAGGTCAATTCTTTGACTTTATGTCTTTGAGTTTGATTGTGCTAATTTTAAGCGTTGTTGACCAATTCACGTCAATTACCAAACCTTCCATTTTTGTAATTCAAATAAATAAATAAATATTCCTACTCGATCACGTCAATCGAGGCACAGTATTTCCAATTTTGCAGAATTGTTCGAGACACAACAATACTATATAAACCTTAACAAATAATAAAATCATTTAATCGTCATTCCAAATTTAACAACGAAATTAAATGATAATATAATTTTCAAAATGTTACTTTCTGTACAACTAATAATGATTACTAAAGATGTCAATAATAAATTGTGTATATAGGGTAAGGCAATTTGAGACGCGGATGATTTTAATGTCATTTATTTGAATGATTGATTACGATTTTGATGTTATTTATTAAGATTTTTAATCTTATTTATTGATGTTACTAATATTACGAGTTTCATTTTAATATTGTTGACCGACTTTCATTTTGATATTACGATTTTCCTTTAATCAATTGTAACTAAACGATAATCATCATCTTGATTTCAATAAGTGTGCTAATTTTAAGTGTGCTAATTTTAAGATGTTAATAATAATTTGTATATAATGGGTAAGTCAATTTCAGACACGGATTATTTTAATGTCATTGATTTGAATGATTGATTATGATTTTGATGTTATTTATTAAGATTT
Source organism: Ambrosia x helenae (assembly GCA_030844895.1). Lineage (NCBI taxonomy): Eukaryota > Viridiplantae > Streptophyta > Magnoliopsida > Asterales > Asteraceae > Ambrosia > Ambrosia x helenae. The sequence continues at coordinate 14,284 of JAUTDX010002116.1, forward strand.
TTAATTGTTAAGTACTATATTTACACAGTTTAAATAATGACATTTTTTGCGGCTTTTTGTAACATGTCAAAAGTTGCCTAAAGTGTGTGTACAATGGGTCCTTTTGGCTACATGTTGAAATGGGTCTGGGTTGATCCTTTTGGTGTCTATTTTTTAATAAAATATAGGAAATTTATATTACAGCATGTGACATTGGACCCATTTTCTTATTAGTTGTTTTTTAGCTATGTAATCGGTTTGAACCATTGGAGAGATAACATGAAAATTTAAGCTACCCATTCAAGTAAGTGGGTTAAGGATTGTTTCTTGATTTACTTATCACCGTATCCATATCTTTACAACAACTATATTTTATGTACAACACAAATATGGAATACAATAGTTGAGGTTTTCATAAATTATTGAAAATGAGCTGCACTCCGAGGATCGTGATGACAATGATAACAACTTCGAAAGTGAAAAATCAGCTATCAATGAGCAAGAGTTGGAAGATTTTGATTGAAGTAATGAAAATGGACCATTGGTTGAAGTTCGTTAAGCCCCAACTAAATGATAAGTGTTTTATGCTTAAGCTTAGTTATGATTATAATATAGATATTACCCTTACCCAAATGATGTAATGTTTGATATTGGTTGAAGTTCGTTAAGCCCCAACTAAATGATAAGTGTTCTATGCTTAAGCTTAATTATGATTAGAATATAGATATTACCCAAATGATGTAATGTGTGATATTGTGATAGTATGCTATGTAGTTTGCAGTTGTCAAATTAAACTTTACTTACTAGATATATCCATCATTTCGTTACATTAAACTGTTAGATGACATTTTGCATTTAACATCAAAATTCATACATATTGCATTATCAAACATTTAGTAACCAAAACAAATTGCATAATACAATTCTTACTTTCCTACTTTTTTTTCATTTTACTTTCGGGTGAACCGTGGGTCTCCACGGGACTCTAACCTAGTATAAATTACTTAAAGTTGTTTTTGTTACCATCAAATCTATTACTACAATTGGTATATTGCTGACTCAAAATATTATTGGTTGGTTACACGGTAAGACATCTATTTGTGATTTGTTTTACTAATTATAGTTTTATTTTTCCATCCATCACTTTCACAAATGGTTTTACTTTTGTTGTGAGCCACACACTACTCTTTCAAAGTTTTCGCTATATCATGGTCATAATGACCCTTTTACCCTTGTGAGATACCCATTCGAGGTCATAGTGCATGTGGATGACTCTATGCCCTTGTCACAATGTTTGTCTTGTTTTATCATGCATGTTATTGTGATGTGTATAACATTTATTTTATTGTGAATTTAAACGTACAATTAATTTGATTTGATTTGTAACAAAGTGTGGCCATTTTTTTCGGCCGGAATTTCAGCAACATTGTAAGTTTAAACTACAAACGTATTATGGGTGTCGAATGGGTTAAGATTGATGTAATAGGTTGGAAAATCATGTATTACAACATGGGTTGGATTATAATTAATATTAACAGTAACAATTCTTTGTTGATTTGATTGAAAAGGAAAATAAAGAAGCAATCTGCGAATTTCAAAAGAAGCGGGTCGCGAATCAGAGTAGGTTGATAAAAAAAAAAAATAAGAAAAACAATGTTTGGGGTCATAGAATGTACCACATGACACCATATTTTATATGTTATTTTTATATAATATACAATATTTATGTGTATAAATTTATATCTTTGTTACTTCGTATATATGACATTAGAAACTAAATTAGTTATTAAAATAAATAAATTGGTTATGGTAAATGAACATGAAAATAAATTATATTTTATGTAAGGAGGCTTGGGAGATAAAAATAGATAACTTGAGTGAAGTTAGCAAGAAATAATACGTATTTGTGTATGAAATGATGAGGCAGGTATGTGGTGGGTTGTTATTGAGTTTCGTAGATGCTCTAATCAACTTAAACGAAATGTAAGAGCAGACACAAATCCACAATGTGTTGCTTGCTCGCTCGCTGATGTGTTGGTGAAAACACCTTGTTAATATGTTAGTTTTGTATATATTTTAGTCTTTTATTATGTGCTTTTAGTAGGTCTTAGTTATTTATTAGTGTACATGTGTTTTGTATGTGTTCGTGAAATAGGAGCTTAATACGAAGAACTTTGATCAAGTCGCGGACACCCGGTACAAGAGCATGGAGTAATAATAATATATATAAATACTAGTATATAATATATCTTAATAATAATAATATTAATAATAATAAAATGCTAATAATAATATTGTAAAAGAAAATAAAAAAAAAAAGAATGGAAACTTCGTGGAAAGGAAAGTGCAAAAGAATGAAAGAAAACAAACAGTTCAACGAAATATCTTGGATATTGGGCTGGAGTTGTGTTTGATCGGGCTAACATTTGGAATTTAATAATAATAAAAAGTCACTGGGCCATGACAACGAGAAAAGAAGGGTGTCTTGGGTTTGGCGCGGAGAGCCCACTAAAATAAGCAGAAGTGGAAGTCGGTGGATTTTTATGAAGGAAGAGGGTTTTATTATTATGGATTGGGGACGGCAATCATTCTTGGAGGCACGAGGAGGAGTCGACGAAGGCAGCAGCCTTTGGCTGCTTTGGTATGCAAATCAAAAAGGGATGCAAGTGACAATACCCGGTGGCTAATTATCTTGTGATCTTCTCTAATGGATGGTTCTTGTTAGTAAGATTATCTAATCTAGTTTTCTTATTTGTTTGGATCTAGTAATCTAAGCATTTGATGCTTTTTGCTATTTGTTTAACTGAATTGTAAAGGGTTATATTTTATTTGAAACCTAGTTCTTTAGCCTTCAATTCCCGAGAGTTCTAGTAATTGGGATCTATTGGAAAAGGGTTTGGTTTGGTAATTTATAATTGATAATCGTGTGATAGCCTCTCGTTGTTTTGCAATCAGAGTACTTTGTCCTCGTTTTATCACAATCATTTGGTTAACATAATCATGTCTATGTGGTTTTCCAATACTGAAAATTAGGTTATTGAACTTATCTTTGAACTTGAAATTCGGAGTAGATCGCTCGTTCCTCATAGTTGTTTTTATTTAATTCAATTTTAGTTTTCATTAGTATAGTTACTCAATCCAATCCAGAATTTAGTTTTAAATTAATTTAGTTATTTTTAGTTTAAATAATCAAACAAAACGTGTAATATTAACCACATGCTCCTCGTGGATTCGATATTCCCTACTTACCCTGGCTACCTAGGTTATTTAGGTTTTTGCATGACCCAAACGACAGGTCATCAAATGGCGCCGTTGCCGGGGAGCTAGTGCGCTTAGTATTACATTGCTGGTTTGTTTGTATTTTTATTTAGTGTTTTGAAAAAAAAAAATTAAAAAAAAATTAAAAAAAAAAAAGTAAAAAAAATAGATAATCTAAAAATAATTGTATTCTTATATTTGTTATTTTTAGATTTCACGTGGGTTGTTAAGTTGTTTGTGCAGATCTTGGTTACAAGCACTTAATACACCATGAATTGGGTTGATGAAGACAATGAACCATGTTATAGTTGTGGAAGTTTTGCTCACTGGACTGAAGATTGTCAAGACTGTCCAAAACCCTTACCACCGCTTGATCCGCATTGTTTCTGTTGCGGACAAATACATACAGATGAAGATTGCCCAATATTTTGGAGTGATCCAGAATATTGGGATGAAATGTGGAAATCTGGGTACCGGGCAAGTCCATGTCGAGAAGACTATCATAGTCACTATGACTACGAACCTGAAGAGGCACCATTTTCAGGTAACCAGGAGAATGATTATTATTATTATGAAAATTCACAATTATGTTATTCTCCAGGTTATCCTCAAAATCAATACCAATTTCCTCCATATGAAGAAGAATGTGTAAAGATTACATATCAAAGTAAGGAGGAAATGCAACTCGCTCAAATCGAAGAGAAATTATCTAATGTCGAGGAGTTGTTATCAACACCTAACCTTTCAATTCAACAAAGAATTGATTACTTGAGCTTTAAGTGCAAGATGTTATCGAAAAGGATAAACATAGCTGAGTCTGTTTCTCCTTTGCCTGATGATATCAGAAACTATTCTCAAGTAAAGGATGAGGTTGTGGAGATTAATACCACACCAAAGCCTTCACTTGTTGAAGAGTTACACTTGGAAAAGGTTGTTGATGTTATTGATGCAGGTGTTACAAGTCTTTCTCAAGAATCTCACAAGTCTCATCCCGCACTGATTAACTTCATAAACAAGGTTCGGGATGAAGATTCAAAGGAGAACATTAGGAATGTGAGATTACATGACATCGGGCAAAGGCTAGTGAGATGGTTCTTCCCCAACAATCCAAAGCGCCCAATTCACATGCCAATCTTTAAACAACTGTTTATTTGGCATGTAAACTACCGAGCATACATTGGAAACTCGGTAGGCAAGTGCGCCCTTAGACCACCTTGATAGTCAGGTATGATTCTTGTACATTTTGTATATATATTTATTTTGTTTTATTTTTTTATTTTTAGTTTGTATTTTGAGTCTCTTTTGATTTCTGGGAATGCTTGGAGTTTAACTTGTAAGCACATAACTTCGCTTGTACTCAATCTCCATTCGGGCGCTGTAAAGCTGTACATCTTCGGTGTATAAGGCATCCCAGATTTTATGTTTTTATTTTTCTTCTGAGTCTTAGTTCAGGTTTTTTTTTATCGGCCGCGATTGAAATGCTATACGGCTCGATTGGGAGGAACTGCAGAGACTCATACACGTATTGCTTATCCAGGGGAGTCTGTTCCTTTTACTATTGTATTTTTCTTATTTCTGCTTTATTTCATTCCTAGCTCACATTGAGGACAATGTGTCGTTCAAGTGTGGGGGTGGAGAAATTTCATTTTTATTTATTTTTGAGTCTTTAAAAAAATCAAAAAAAAAAAAAAAGAGAAATTGAAAATGTCTTGAAATTTTTCCTAAAAAGCATTCTAATCAGACATAAAGCAGCCTTTTCAGTACATTCCAGTTGTTTCTTGATTGTTTTGGCAGTAGATTCTTAGTCATGGTCTAATTTGTGGAAAAGTAATATGAACCGTTTTCAGCAAGTATTTTTAAGAAAAATGTTTAGAATTGCCTGATTAGGTTTAACAAGCTATTGGTAATAAATGCATGCACACATCGGTAACCCATTTCCACACTTTGGTGAGATCTTGAGCCTATTAGATGATAGATTGATACATATATATATATATTTTCATTTGTTGAGTGTAGGCCAGATGTTTCTCTGTTGCAGAAATTGTGTGATTTGATACATGCTGAGGCTGTAGACTAAATATGCACGTAAATGATAAAGGCAATTTAGGATTTCCCTTTTTCTTTTGATACCCATTTATTTGTTATGTGTTGACCCGTTTACTTAAAATCACCTTTAGTAGCCCATGTTGAGCCTAAACCTTTTCGTTTGTTAAACCTATAAAGTTACCCAAATCGACCCGTTAACCATTGTTAAGAAAACTGATGACATCCATTGTGTTCTATGTTTGTGTTTATGCGTTTGAGTTTGATTAAATGATGAAAAAAAGTATATATATGAAGAAAAAAAAGTTGAAACGAAAAAAAAAAGAGAAAAATAGAAAAAAAAATACAAAAGTAGAAGTATTGTTATGGTCAGAATATGACCAAAGTTATGTTTATTTGTGTGTATTGTGAGAATAAGGATTGTCAATCATGTTGAACCCTTTCTGTTGAGCCACTTTTTAGCCAAATCTATCATACCTTTACCCTAAGCCCAAAACCCGTAAGTCCTTTATATATGTGCATTGTCTACAGTTGATGTGTGATTGTTATACAAGCCTATGATAACAGAGTTACATTTTTGGTTTTGAGTGAATAATACTAGCACATTACATGCTAGTCCAGATATTAAAACGAGTGGAGTGAAAAATTGTGAGGGGTGTGTTGCATGAAAATAAAAACTGGAAGCATGTTAGGCTTAGTTGGGCGAATCCTGTTTTTAATTGGAAATCAATTTGACTTGCTGAATTAACACATCTAATGCTAATCTGTAAATTGGGTATGACTTTGGACCTTAGCTAAGGTATGATGGGGCGACTGGGATGCTAGTCTGTGATAATGTGTTAAGCAGAGTGAATATAATTTTTTCGAGACGAAAAAAGATAAGTGTGGGGGTGTGATGTGTTGGTGAAAACACCTTGTTAATATGTTAGTTTTGTATATATTTTAGTCTTTTATTATGTGCTTTTAGTAGGTCTTAGTTATTTATTAGTGTACATGTGTTTTGTATGTGTTCGTGAAATAGGAGCTTAATACGAAGAACTTTGATCAAGTCGCGGACACCCGGTACAAGAGCATGGAGTAATAATAATATATATAAATACTAGTATATAATATATCTTAATAATAATAATATTAATAATAATAAAATGCTAATAATAATATTGTAAAAGAAAATAAAAAAAAAAAGAATGGAAACTTCGTGGAAAGGAAAGTGCAAAAGAATGAAAGAAAACAAACAGTTCAACGAAATATCTTGGATATTGGGCTGGAGTTGTGTTTGATCGGGCTAACATTTGGAATTTAATAATAATAAAAAGTCACTGGGCCATGACAACGAGAAAAGAAGGGTGTCTTGGGTTTGGCGCGGAGAGCCCACTAAAATAAGCAGAAGTGGAAGTCGGTGGATTTTTATGAAGGAAGAGGGTTTTATTATTATGGATTGGGGACGGCAATCATTCTTGGAGGCACGAGGAGGAGTCGACGAAGGCAGCAGCCTTTGGCTGCTTTGGTATGCAAATCAAAAAGGGATGCAAGTGACAATACCCGGTGGCTAATTATCTTGTGATCTTCTCTAATGGATGGTTCTTGTTAGTAAGATTATCTAATCTAGTTTTCTTATTTGTTTGGATCTAGTAATCTAAGCATTTGATGCTTTTTGCTATTTGTTTAACTGAATTGTAAAGGGTTATATTTTATTTGAAACCTAGTTCTTTAGCCTTCAATTCCCGAGAGTTCTAGTAATTGGGATCTATTGGAAAAGGGTTTGGTTTGGTAATTTATAATTGATAATCGTGTGATAGCCTCTCGTTGTTTTGCAATCAGAGTACTTTGTCCTCGTTTTATCACAATCATTTGGTTAACATAATCATGTCTATGTGGTTTTCCAATACTGAAAATTAGGTTATTGAACTTATCTTTGAACTTGAAATTCGGAGTAGATCGCTCGTTCCTCAGAGTTGTTTTTATTTAATTCAATTTTAGTTTTCATTAGTATAGTTACTCAATCCAATCCAGAATTTAGTTTTAAATTAATTTAGTTATTTTTAGTTTAAATAATCAAACAAAACGTGTAATATTAACCACATGCTCCTCGTGGATTCGATATTCCCTACTTACCCTGGCTACCTAGGTTATTTAGGTTTTTGCATGACCCAAACGACAGGTCATCACTCGCTTCAACGAGACATCCTAGCTAACCATGCAAGCTTGTCTGGGCACATTGTGAGTGTGGTTTGTTTGCTCCAAGTCCAAACCTAGTCCGCAGCCAAGGACACTTCCAATGGACATGCAATATGGGCCTCACTCTCCCTGCTACTCATATAAGTATGTTTTTACATTTTGAGAAGAGTGAGGGTTTTTTTTAGGGAAGTTTGTAAATCAGATATGACGCTAAGGGGATAGTTTATATAAAGATTGGTATATTTTGGGTGCTCTAATCAAATATTAAATTAGTTCCAAGTTGAACATATATGTGTGTGTTGATATGAAAAGTTTAATCTAATTTTCAATGGCTTGGCGGGTCGACTTGTTTATCAATAAGAGATGTTTAAACATGCACATCTATTAAACTAGTTATACATGTTAATTTAAACACCACATGTCAATTAAAACAATTCAACGGCCGAGTGCCGATCCAATACATTATTCACCTTACAAAATTATATACAGTATAATATACAGTATAATATACAGTGCATATATAGAAGGAACATTTGCCGACCTCTTCGCTTTTCTTTACCCAAGCATTGTCCAGTCAACTAGTAATCCGAAAACGACAATATACCTATTGGCTCTTGCATTACCACTTGCATCAGTAACAGCAGACAACACCTACAGGCTACAACTACCACCACTTGCATCAGTAACAGTGCAGACAACACCTACAAGAGCAACAAATTAACACAGTAAGTGTTGTCTTTTGAAATTTGAATATCAAATCTTATTAAACACAACTTCAACCAAGCATTTGGTAATAAAATGCCAAATGCCACATATATATCCATACTTACTTTGGTTATATGATATTTTCATTCGGAAATAAAATGCCACATATTTCATCAAGAACAGGTGAGGTTATCAAATCTTTGTAACATAACAATTGAAAAAAAACCACGACGACATCCCCCTCTTCATAAAAACCACCACATTCTCCTCCATTTTCTTCATTTGTTCAATGTTTTATCGTGTTTTGGTTGCAGGAGCGAATCTTGGTTAAAAATATCAAATATGAAAAGGGAGATAATGAGGACTAGAGGAGAGGGAAGTGAAAAAAAAAAAAGCATTTCCATTGTACCTTTTATTAAAAAATAAAATAAAAAAAATAATAATCAAGATATCATCATTAAATGTGTATATAGAGTAACATATTCGTTTCTGGCACTTCTCGTTATGTTCTATTTACTCGATTGAAAATGAGTATATACAGTTGATGCTAATAGTTTCGTGGATTAGTCGATTGAAAGCCAAAAGTTGTAAACCAAACTTCATTATGTTTCTGTATCACTTATATTTAGGTAAGATTGTTTAAAAACAAAATACTAATAAATAAAAAAAATGTTAATTGATAAGGTTATTCATAATTTCTTTTCCTAGAATCCAATCATTTTACATATTTTTAGCTTTGGTTGTAGTTATTCTTCATCTTATATAGTTTTAATTTTGGTTGTAGACTGTAGTTATTGTATGTTAAAATTCAGGTAGACACAGGCCCACAAGAAAAAGTAAAGATAGATGTCGAGCCCAATGAAATGCAGAAGCAGGCCCAAACTAGAAGAAAAATAAAAACACTCTAGCTAGTAGCTATCATATATAATTTATATTTTAGGAAAAAAGGTTAACGTACGTTGATGTCAACATCCTCATAATTCACACACCAACCTTCACAATACCATATTGAAAGCAAACCAAACCCCACTCCCTCTTTTGTTTAATTGTTTAGTTAAAGCATAGCTATCCAATTCAAATTTAATTCCACTTGTAATGTACTGATCGATTCACACACACACACACACACACACACTTGATCATCAATGGTACCAATCACTACCTTCTTGTTCTTCATCATCACCTCAATTTCTTCATTCATTCACTTAGCGGTTCATCGCCCTTTACATCTTGCATATGATCCACCGGGACATTACTTTCTTCAAATTGGTGCGGTACACTATTTTTGACTTTAATTATTATACGCCAAATATATATCTTGGATCATTTTTTTTCTTTTTATTTTGTATCTCAATGATTGAGAACTAGATCGAGTTTGGCCAGGTTGACCTTCAAATCCCCGTTAGTTTCATTTCATTTGATTCTAATGTACCTTACTTTGACGGACGCATACACCCTCACTCTTGATGCTGGTTGTTTGTGAATCTTGTGTTGACTTCTTTCAACAAGATTTAGTTGAAGAAAAGATCATTGGTTGTAGATAATTATACGCTTACCAGTTCGTACTATTGTTGTAGCTATATTGATATTTAAGAAAGATATGTTGTAAGTTGAGATTTTATATTGTCATGTGTAATTTGAGATTTTATAAATGATTGCTAGGGTTTTGTAATTATTATGATTTGTTGGTATTAGATAGAGAGCTATGGATTTTAAATAATCTTTCTTCGGTGTATGATTTGCAAATAAAAATTGGTGGCTCTTCTTTTAGTTGGGTTTTTTGGACTAGACTATGTACTGTGGTTTTAAGCATGTCTCATGTGGGATCACCACTTTGGTCGATTTAGACCAGATTTTAAACACTTGTGCTCGTAAGTGGCGAGGCTTAGTTGGGGCGGGAGGGGGCGGCCGACCCCCCCGAATTTTCGTGCAGAAATTCCGATTATATAGTATTCGTATAGAAAATTTTATAAATATAGGGTTTCGACCCCCCGAAACTGGTTTTCGACCCCCGATGACTTCCGACCCCCCGAACCTTCGGGTCAAGCTTCGCCACCTAGAACGCCAAACTTGGTTGTGTTAGACTTTGTTTATATTCATTAATAAAATTATGATAATAAACAACATAGTGCACAAGAAAAAATATACATTTTAATGGGTCGGTTTGGGTCGGTTTTTACCATTAACCATAACCATAACCGCTATTTCGGTTATGGGATTTTCGTAACCATAACCATAACCAAACTTCGGTTATGGTTAATCGGTTATGGTTCGGTTATGGTTATTTCGGTTATTAACCAAAAAAATCAACCAAAGCTAACTTTCGGCTAAATTATAAAATTAAAAGCCGATGGGTCTTAAAAACTCAGAACCTATAATGATAGACTTAGCTTGGGTTATTATTTATAAGTTAATCAAGACTACACTTTCTAGTTAAAGTACCAATGTGGGATCCCTTTTAATAAGATATTAACAAAATGTATTTAACCTCTTGGTTACAAGTTTAATTCATCATAAAAAAAAAGAATACTACATCAATATCATTTGTTAATAACATACTTTTATTATGGTAAAAAAACCTCTATATAATTAATATAGAACATAAATCTATTACATAAACTTAACAATACAAGTTCGGTTCGGTTCGGTTATATCGGTTAACCAAAGTTTCATAACCATAACCGCTCGGTCGGTTAAAGAAATTTCATAACCATAACCATTGGTTATGTTGGTTATCGGTTAAAATCAGTTCGGTTATGTCGGTTATGGTTAATTTTGCTCACCCCTACATTTTAGTGACCAACACGGCACTCTAAAGAAGACTTCAGGCTTAAAAAATAGTAGTCGCTATCGTGGGTTTCAAGTCACTAAAGATTAGAAAGGAAGAAAGGAAATCTTTTCTAATTTTAAAACTTTATCATCAGAGGTTACTTTAACCCTCTTTGACTTCACATAGGTTGTATATATCACTCACTTTCTCCTATTTCACTCTACACAGTGGCGGATCCAGAAATTTTTTTGACGGGGGGCACTAATTCATTGGGTTAAAGAAGACGGGTCAAAATAGGTCGCGTTAAACCAAATCATACTTATCCGCTTATTGATAATGGATAACTAGTGTTAACCAAATAACAAGTCAAGTGATATTATAAATTGGTGATAACGGGATTAAATCAAGTTATTATTTAAATCGTTGATAATCAGATGAAATAATCAAATTGAAGTAAATATTCAAATAAACGATTTGGAAACCGAAAGACACAAACAGTGGCAGAACCATAAATTATTAAATGAGGATCGAAATAGGAGTTTGATTTTTTATTTTTTGTTGAGTGTATGTTGATTTATTTAAAAAATGAATGTTTTACATATAAGAGTGGTTAACTTCTTTTAGCATTATTTTAGTTGATGTTAGCATATAATATATAATAATCTGAATTTTATTAAAACATATCTAAAAAATATATCTCTACTTAAGGATAATAAAAACATAAAATATATTATAGGCAACAAACTAAATATAAAGACAAGTAATAAACTAAAAATTAAATAAAACAAAAAGTGGAGAGTTTTGTATATAATAAAATAAATAACCTAAAGATTTAAAAGATTGATACCGTGAGATGTCATTGTCATCACTTCTTATCGTTGTCAATACTCATACTTTACTAATTTCTAATTTGGTTTCAAATTAAAAAATCAAATAAAAATTGTACTTTGGTCCATCTTCTTCCTTCAAGGATTCCACCATTTTATTTCTAACTCCTTTGCACAAACCTCATGCTGCCTCTACAAACCTCCTCTCAACCAAAAAAAATAGGAAAAAATATGCACGGATACATGCAGTGTGAGGTGAATGGGACGGTGGGCACATGCCCACCCTCCTAAAAGAGTGAATCCGCCCCTGACTCTACATCACCTTAAGAAAATGGTTTAAGTCTATTAACTCCATTTAATACTATTGTTTTAGTGGGTTTTTATTTAAAAAGGGAAACAAAATTAATTAAATTTCTTAACACTATGTTAACATATAATCCTTTTAACGCCTTAACACAAGGGGGGAGTGGTGTACCACATAGGTTAACATGTCATGTCACTGTTAACGCTCCAAATGTCTGAGTAAACCTCATGGCCTAACTAAACGAATTAGTTTTAATTGTACTTAAATGATGTCATTTGCATCAATGTCACATCTCTCATTATTTTTTAAAGCGCTTTTAAAGATAAATTAATAGCTCTAAGTTATCTTTATTTTTTTTATAAACTTAACTTTCATTAACACCAACCCTAAATGAGAACCTTAAAAAACAAGGTCCCTAAAACCAATTACAAAATGTACATGTCTATAGAGATCCTTCCAGATAAGATTTTTAAAATCTAATCTACATTTTAACAGTAAAAAAGAGAGCGAATTTATATTTACAGTGACGTCGCCAACATTGACTTTCCGTATATAACTAGTATTTAACCGGTGCCGCGCGTTGCGGCGGCACACGGCGGATATGTTGGGCGTTTTTTACCTGACGCCGCGGTTTGCGAGGGCGTCACAATGTGTCGAATAGGTAGCAAATAATCAACCGATTCCCCGTCGTGCGTTGTGGCGGCGTAGAAACGTACATTAAATCGACATTATATTGTGAAACGGAAACGTATTATATTTGATCGAGTTGCTCACGCCGCGCTTGCGGCGGCCACCAGCTAGCGTGCGTCTGGCGAGGTAATTAAGCGGCGATGACAACGTGTTTTTGAAATTTACCCGCCGCGCGTTACGGCGGCGCGTGACGGATTGAACCGTAATGGCTGGTGCAACCGATAATAGGGGGACTGAAGTTGCAATTTATTAAAACATTGATAATAAAAGAAAATAAATGTGAGGGACTGAAGTTGGCATAGCTTGTAAAATAAGAATTTGTTTGCATATTATGATGCCTCGAATCTAAATGGAATCTTATACAATGATTTGGATAAATACACCTTTAGATGCATATTTCATATATATGTGTCTGTAGCTTTCAGGCAGGGCTGGCTATGGCCCAAGTCGGGGAGGTCAACCGGCTTGGGTCCATTTTCATTGGGGGCACAATTTTTTTTTTAAAATTCCTATATATATGTGTGTATTTTTTTTAAATAGAAAACTCATTTACACTTAAAATTTGGGCCCAATAATAATCAGTTTAAAACTTACAAAATAATTACTCAAGAGCAAATAACATTTATTAGCTCAATACATATTTAACCAAGGCATGTTTGAATAAACTTATACAACTTATTACTTATCTTCTTTTCCACCTCCTTATCTCCATTTCCAAAAAGTCACGCATTATTAACTTATAACTTATCTCCTTTTCCACCTTATTCAAACCCAAAAAGTCATTTTCAAACCATCATCCAAACACTTTTAAAATAACTTATGACTTTTTAGAAAAGTCATAAGTCATAAGTAGGTGGAAATAAGGAGAGCCAAACATCCTCCTAATAAATAAATAAAAAATAAAAAAAAAGCATCGATATTATATTCATACGGTGGAAAAAAAATAATAATGAAACGTCGATATTATATTCAGACGATGGCACCTGCAAAAGACGAACATTGAGAGTCTAAATTCTAAATTGCAATTTGTGAGTTAAATGTCTAACTCTTTATCATCATCTATTCATCTAGATTGTAATTCTATTTTAAATTTAATATTTAAAATTTCAAAAAAAAAAAAATTCCAACAGCTTTAATATTTCAGTTATAAAAATCGCCTTTATGTATTTTTATAACTTTCGATGTGGCATACTTACTTTGCTGGGTACTTAGGTTTTGTGTATTTTATATGTTTGTCACCGGATTGTTGAACTATTATTGTAATTAGGTGTCTTGTTGTGCCTTAAAATCTGTTGTAATTACTTAATTAGGTAATTTTTACAAATTTATAATCGGAGGTTTTGTTGAAGTAGCCGTAATTGAGCCCTAACATTAATTGTTATAGCTTTGAATTTGGATTTAGTTTAGATTATTTAATTTGTTAAAGCCTTAGGGGCATATGTTTTAATGGCTCGGATAGGGTACATAAATACTCGGGGACGCCTCTGCTTTCAGGTAATTTAAATCGTAAAGTGTCGATTGTATTTTGTAGGTTGATATTTGTACTTTTGGTTCGGAAGTTCGAAGGGTCGGTTTTCATTCGGGACATTGTTAGGTAGAATGGAACTGGTTCAGACCTTCGATAGGTCGAACCAAGTAATATTATATATAGGGTTGTTGGGTGTCGGTTATAGTTAGTTATTGTCAGTTTTGTCAGGTTCATTAGCGCTCACACTCTGTCCAGAAAACCCTAGAACCGTGTGATTATCATTAATCGAGTATGTGACAAGTTTTTTTCAACATAATGATTTATGAAAACGTTGAAAATGATTTCTTGCGTGTTTTGACATCAATCTTTATCATTTTGCTTGATCGTTAGGGTTTCCGCACCTGACGGTTCAGTATTCATTTCGATTAAACATTGATTGATAAATTTCCGGTTCTACAACACCCATGAACTTCTCTGTGTATTTGTAGCCCATAACCTTTCAATGTGGAGGTTATGAGTTAAAAATCTCATCAAAATTTTCTAGGTTTAGAAAGAGTTTTTATTACAGTAGGATTTTAGACGACGAGTTTCCTTTGGAATGATGGCAGGCGGGGTCACTTCACCATTTGCATTTACAGGCGTAGGTGACTTTTTGCAATCGGATTTACCTAAGTAACCGGGCTTTTGTTTATTGTTCAAGAAAAAAAAAAGACAATTTCTAACGTTGTGAGGAGCAAAAGTAACAATATTAGAAAACGAAGGGACCAATAATGTAAGTACTCACTTATCAACTCCAATCTATCAGCCCAATCATAACAGAACTGCAACTTTAAACCTAATAATAATAATATTACAATTATCTAACGTGTTGAGAGATGCATCTATGGCCATCAGAGAGATTAAGGAATTCATTCAAGCTAGACTACTTGAATAATCTCGAATGGAACTTACGGAGGATGAAAACTGCCAAAAACAAGAAAACCCAATCCGCAGGTTGCAGTAACGAGGAGAAATTATTGGGGGATGACACCGAAACACAGAATTGTAATAACAAGAATCATATTTGTGGTTGTGTGGGTACTGTTCTAAGAGATCTTCTTATGATTTTCTCCTGTTGCTTCTGCTGTGGAGGTAATCGTAGTTTGATTTTGTTTTATGATCGAGTTTCTGTTGTTTTGATGATGATGATGATGATGTTTGAGTATATGATTAGGAGTAAATAGATTGGAAGTAGATAGGAGACCTAGGGTTTTTATCTATGCCTTTCAGTTAATTAAGGGACCATTGAAGATTAATCTGCAGTTTTGAAAGATAGATTACTGGTATAGTTATTATAACATGATTGTTCACTTAATTGGCAATTTACCGGACTACGAGCTATATGATTACCAAAGTTGACCTAGCGGTATCAAGGTGTTGGATAAGCTTCACCTTTCCAAATGGAAAGAGTTCAATTCCCATGGTGGACAAATACAAGTAGTTTAGTAGTAATAATCTAGAATTAGAGAGTGTACGAGCTGTGTTTTAAAAAGCGCGCTTAAGCGCGAGGCGCGCCTAGGCGTAGATCATGGCGCCTTATGTAACCCTAGGCGCACTTCGTACAAAAAGCGCACTAAAAGCGCACTTTTCGTACACATGATGTTTTTGTGCTTAAAATTGTTATACATGTAGATAAAAAGGTTGTACATTTAAGTTAAATGTCTATATTTTGAGTAAATAATGTTAAAAACCTATAGCATACATAAAAAAAAATTATATAATCGTCTTGCGCCTCGCGTACAAAAAGCTCACCGCTTTTGCGCTTTGCGCCTTGGTTTTAGACCTTGTCGCTTTTGTGCGCTTCGCGCTTTTTAAAACCAAGTGTAGGAGTTGCTAATAAAGGAAAAAAATGATAACTGCATGATCGAATTGTTTGTTTCATGAGCGCTAAGTTGATAACCGCTTGGTGATGATTTGTATCTATGAAGATTAGTAATTACATAAGGTTAAGTGTGCCCAGAAGGTCCAAATGGTATACTCAAATTATACAATGGGTCGCTCTTTAAAACTTGCTAACTTAAAATGGTTCAAATGGGCCAATATCACCCTCGACCAATGTCTGTCGCCGCCACCTATTGGTCGCCACCGATGACACATTTGCCTCCCCACTCGCCATTCACTGGTGGCCCATATTTATACTTCCTGTTTTTCCCAAATGGATCCTTTTGGTTAGAACTTGTTTTGATCTAGGGGCTGTTTGGTAGCCTCTGAATGGTCATCAAGAGACTACATCTATTAATGATTAAGATGTAATCTTAAGTATGAATGGTCAAGAGGTAACATCTTAATGGTTGCCTCTTAACCATTCAAACTTAAGGTTGCCTCTTAATCATTTAGAGATTATGGATCATTAAGAAATAGTCTCTGGCCACTGAGGGCTGAGGCTTTGGCCCAGTGGTGTGGGGTGAGGGTGTATAAGGTGAGGTCAGGAGTTCGAATCCCCCCCACAGGTGATAAGGGTGAATGTTAAGTGAGGATGTAATTAGCCGTTAAAAAAAAGCCTCTGAATGGTCATTAAGAGGCTACCAAACAGCCACCTAGAGTTAGAGAGACTATACTGATACCTTTCTGAAACGACCCTTTATAACCGAAACATGTTTCGACTTTCGACACAACCTGCCACTTAGTTTTGTATGTAACTATGAACCATGTGGTTAGCGTAGTGAAGGAGTTGCTTAGAGTTGAGCTATGTTTTTGTGATCTGACACATGTAAAGCTTTTGTTTGCAGCTTGTATTGATTAGCTAGCAGCTGCTCATGGACACAACTTTAGAATGAAGAAAGAAAACTAGACGTCATTTTTTTTTGTTGGGTTAAAAGAATGAAAATATTCAGCATGTATGAGATTATATACCAAATCTGTAACAAAATAATAAAAGCCTGAATATCTAATGAATTTAAAAGATCAAATGTATAATCAGGCCCGGCTTAAGCCCAATCCAAATGAGGCTTTTGCTTTGGGCCTCCAAGTTCTAAGGCCTCATAATTTTCCTAATTTTGTTGATATATAACAAAAATAAACCTATATAAGTTCATATAGAAGTAATAGCTCAGTTGTTTAGAGCATGTGACTATTAACCACAAGGTTGGAAGTTCAATCCCCCATTCTAGCGAATTTTGTAAGTTTTTTCAGTATTTTTTTTTTTATAAATAGGGCCTCAAATTTTTATTTCGCTTCAGGTCCCCAATATGGTTGAGCCGGCCCTGTGTATAATGTACGATACATCAATTAGTTTTAAACTGTAATTTACTCTAAAGAGGATAGTATATTATATACATGGTTCGAAATATGAATTATTGTATATTTGTATGCATCTTAACGAATAATTATTGAATAATGAATGATTAGTGTATTCCTTTAAAAGTCCTAAAGAAAACATATTCATGGACCCTATACATCTTCATTATTCAAGTCGAAGACACCCGTTATTCTTGATTTGTAAAAGAAGTAAAGCCATTTCTATGAAAGCCATCGATGCATTAGATGATGACACTTGTCATGCGTTTGCTGACACGTGTCTTTAATCAACTTATTTTCACACCAGTAACGTCTATATCAATATTCATTCGAAGTTGGAGCACCCTCCATATTTTCACAATTCAAATTTCTAGTCTCATTTGTTTATAACCAATTTCAAGAATCAAACACTCCCACAAAGCAGTTGTTCAACATGACACCAATCACTAACTTTTTGTTCATCACCATATCCTTAGTTTATTCATTCTATAACTTTGTTCGCCAGCATCCTGTGCATCTTACTTTTACTCCTCATGGTAATATTTATCTTCATTTCGACTGAGTTTTTGTCTTTTACGCGATGAGCATGTTCGCGTTTACGCCAAATATTGGTCTTCAAACCGGATTTGTATATTGGGGAATGATCTTCAAACCCTACATATGCTTTACAATGTGTTTGAAGTATCTGGTTTAGTTAAAAGTTGTTTTGTGTAGGTGGTGGTGTTTAGTTATCATGAGCCGAAGATTTGAAGTTAGTATTGTTTTGGTCTCCTTTCTAATTGAGATCAGTTTAGTTCAAAGTTATCTTTTGTATATATCTTTGATGTGTGATAATCAAGTTTTTAATCTTTTTTGAATTTTGTTTTAAAGTAGAATTTTATTTTATATGACGACTTTAAACATCAAGAAATTTGATATGGCTCATTTGTCATAAAATTTATATCATATCCAAAGATAGATAAAAATAAGTAAATTGCTTACAACCTATTTAGATTTATATAAAAAATTAGACATTAGAAGTTCTAAAAAAATAAAACTATAATTTAAATAAAACTTGCAAAATTAAAATTTTAGTACCACTACCAACTTTATACACCTTAAATTTGTCATAATTTTGGACATCATAGACATTCACTTTCAATGCTATTTTACACATCACAGATATTTACTTTCAATAGTTGGCCAAAGCAACCCTTCAAGTTTTATTTATTGCATTCTAGTAAGAACAAGTTAAATATACTTCAATGTCTATTTTTAAACGGAACCACTGTCATACATTTAACTCCAAACTAACAACTCTAGGAACTATAAACGGGTTAATTACACGGATGGTCCCTAGGATATGCATATGTTGCAACTATGGTCCTCAAAACTTTGAAATTACATAGATGCTCCTGATGGTATACAGTTTATAACTATGGCAGTCCCTACTCCTAACGGTCGTCTATTTCCAGCCTAAATGCCATGTAAAATTACTAGTTTACCCTTAATAATAAAAAATTTGTCGGTGGTTAACCGGTGTAGGGTGGTGGTTGACTAGTTGTTGCAGAAAGAATATGAAGAAATGGGATGGGTGGATGATTTTATTTAAATAAAAATTTGTCCGCTTTTAGTAGAGGACAATTATGACATTTCATACACATATAACGGATTTATCTAACGGACGTTTAAGGTAAGGGCCACCCGAGTATAAAAGTATATACCACTGGGACCATCCGTGTTAAATGAGGGCATTTATGCAATTTAGTATAGCACAGGGACCATCCGTGTAGTTAACTCAACTATTAACAGTAGGAGTAAAAAAGACAGTAATTGGTACAACTAGATGTGACTAGGACCTAGGATCAGTCACCCCAAACCAATTATCGGCCAGTTACATGAGCCTAGTAGAACTAAATACAAAATACCAGCGCAACTAGAGTCACAACATGTTACACAGTTTTCGCTACTATAAGTTTCAGTTACATGCCTAATTTAACTCGTCATGTTCAAACTCAATAGCAATACACCTTTAAAACCAACAGATCAAGTTGAATTTGTTAAACTCATTGACGATGACTAAAGCGCAAACAGTGTCGTTAAAGACTAAACCCGTAAAATGTTGATGTGTAGAGACCACATTTGGAATTTGTCACAAACTATAGAGAACGTGTAATTACATTTAAGGAAAAAAGATAATTTATTACGAACCGACCTTTTACTTTAGTGAAAGCGACTTTGTAACTATGCAAGCTTTGATGTCAACATTTTTATAAATTATAAACACCAACTTTCACAATTTCAAATCCAAAGCAAACCCACCCGTTCTTTTCTTCCCTTTTGTTTTAGTTAAAGTAGAGCCATCCAATCCAAATTTAAACTTTATAGACACCCATAATATAATAATCACAAGCACAATAAAGCACAAAACACACAAACTTGATCATCAAGCTCTCAACAAACAATGGCACCAATCACAACCTTCTTGTCTACCATCATTGCCTTATTTTCTTCAATCCTTCATCTAACTGGTCAACGCCCTTTACATGTTGCATATCATCCACATGGAAATTTCTATCTTCATCTTGGTACGGTACACTTCTTTATATATTGCTTTATATCGTGATATTCTATCTTTTTATTTTTAAATATGTCGATCTTGTGATTTGAGAAACTGAGTTTGGGTTGATCTTCAAATGCCAGGTTTGTAAGACGGTTTCCTTTGATGCAAATGGTGTTTTCTATGTATAGCACTTGGAATTTTTCTCCATGCGATGCAGCAGGATAGTGTGTATTATAATTGAAAATGTTTCTTACAACTATATTAATTAAGTTAAATTTATCAAGCAGTATAGTATGCATTATTTTTATAATATTTCATTATCATATATAGATAGATGTATTCTTAGAATAAACTAGATTATTGATCTGACGCGCATGATGCGACCCGGCCCGTTTATGATTTTGTTACACGCGTTGTTATAGCGACTTTACCTGACGTGCGTGATGTGATGCGTTTATAATATTTCACTTTTAACTTTGGTTTTATGTACTTTACATGTTTTACAAATTTTATATTTTACGTTTCGGTCTAAATTTTGCGAGTTAACGTGTTGTAACGTGCGTATGTGGTTCAACGTTTTTACGTCTGTTTTTCCCCGCTTAACGGCTCTATCGCAATGCGCGAATCCTAGCTTGACTTGGTTATTCTTTTATATGTTTTACGTTTTGGTCTAATTTTTTTAGTGTTAACATGCTACAACGGGCGGGTGTGATTAAATGTTTTTTTACGTCTACTTCTCATTCGGTTTGATGGTCTCGCACTAGGTATATAATATTTTTTGAAACTTACCAATAACAAGGATATGTTAGGCTGTAGGGTGTGGGGCTCATCCCGACCCGTTTTGGGTCGTTTGGAACAGCCCACACCGCCCCATTTGGTAGTCTTCCGTCTTAAATGTTTTAGGTTGGACATTGGGGACGACCAATGACGAGGCTCAAGTATAGGCAGTCTTCCATCTCCAAACCGCCCCATTGGGTAGTCTTCCAGCATAACATTCGGTCCCTACTGACATGGTTGCCTATGTGTAGGGTCATCCTACCCACACTACACCCGGGGCGTGGTTTTGTTGGACCTATGATTGGTTAGTCTTCTTGTCTCACATTGTAGGGGAAGTAAACGTGGATTAGTTTATATGTGGAAACCATTTGGAAGATATCAAATATTATGTCGCACAATTTACTTGGGAACCTACCTGCGCGCAGAGGGTTTGCAAAAACGGGTTTCTAGTTGTGATTCTATCTAGCTGCAGCGTTTTCACGGTTTCAGGCATCACAAGCAGTGTGTTCATCGTCATGGGCCAGGTAACGCGCTGTGTGGCTCAGTGCTGAATGGTTTAGCTTCATTCCGTTCAGAAGCTGAAACAAACGCGCTGATGCTAAATGATTCAGCGCTTAATGGTTAAGAGGCTCATTAAAAGCCTTACCAAACAGCCCCTTAAGGAGGAAGGGGTGCTTGTAGGAATTTGTTTTCACTTCACCGATTTACTTCACCGAAACACTTTTTTGGAGGCATCACTCCACTGATTCTTTTTTTTTGTTTTTTAAAATTAAAATATAATCTTTGTTTTATTTTTTAGATTCACACGGTTTTACCACCAAACGGTTAGATTTCTCATAAACCGTCCTACCAACACGATCAAAAATAATTATGTGCATTAAAATCGGTTTCATCTAACCGTCAGAAATTTTTGAATTTCACATACAAAACCGTTGAGATTTTTTTGTATATAACCACCATACCACGGTGGTGAAAACACACTTCAACATCAACAACACCCACACCTTCAAACCTTCAAAATGACTCGTGGACCGAAAATGAAGAAATGGCTCTGGTTGTGTGCGTTAAGGACGCACAAAACGACCCATCTTTGCAATGCCAACCCGTAGGGGCTAAGGAGGTAGGGAAACAGGCTTCTGGGACCGTGTCTTGGCTGACTTCAAACAACAAGTCGGTGAAAGCGACCGCACAATTAAGAGCCTACAGAGAAAATGGGCCGATCTAAACAACAAATGTGATCGGTTGACCACCTGCTATGAGCGCACCATGAGCCGACACTCAGGCATTGTGCCGGAGTTGGCTGTGGAGTTGACCCAGGTGAACTATGCGGGTCGTTACCGAGGCAACTTTGAGCGTCTCCAGGCCTGGCAACGCACGCGTCAACTCTAAGCTTTATCTTCTATGTTTTTATGTATTTTTATTTATGTTTAATATTAATAAATTATGTTTTATGTTTTTTATTTACTGTTGGTTTCATTTATGTTTAAAACTAACAATTTAAATAAATAAAATAACCAAAATGTTGCTTGAGAACGGTTATAATAAATAAAAATTGAATTATACTAATTTAAAAATTAAATAATAAACGGTTACCAGCCCGTTAGATAGAATCAGAAAACGGTTCACGGGACCCCTACCAGCACGGGTGACGGCGGTTTTACCGTGCTGATAGTGGGGTACCAGTGCCCAAATCTGATAGCGCCCCGTCCCGTTAGTGTATTCCCATAAATATCTTTTGAAAAACAAAATCATATACATGGCCCCCACACACCTTCAATAAGAAGTAAAGTCACCCATTTATTTATTTCTTAATTTGTAAGTGACGTAAGGCATTTCTACTTTCTAGGACATCATAATTCATAGAAGGCAACGTGATTTCAGACCATGGATGGTAAATCGATCGATGGGCATTTGCAGATACGTGTCTTTAATGTGATCTAGTAACGTCTATGACGTCAATATTACTCCGTACTATTATTGTTGAAAGTTGTAAATTAGGCGCCTATATTTTGTCGAAACTTTGGTGACGAATTCTTAAATTCGAAGCATGCAGACCCCACCAGTTCTCATCCCATTTGTTTAAATTGAAGCAAACTAAAGAAACAAAAACACACACAAACACAAACACACACACACTAGCTAGTGGTTCGAAAAAAAAAATGACACCTATCACAAACTTCTTGTTCATCACCATATCCTTAGTTTCTTCATTCTATCACTTCGCTCGTCAACACCCTTTGCATCTTACTTTTACTCCTCATGGTAATATCTATTTTCATTTTGGTTCCACAACCCCTTCCTAGCTAGTTATATGACCATAATTTAGCGGACACACATTTTCTTTTCCACTGATTTTTTCGGTTCTACGTGATGATAAATGCTAGCGTTACGCCACATATTGGTCTCGATCGTCTTCATGATCTTATGTGGGTGATCTTCAAACCTTGTATATTAAAGTGTCTGTTTAGGTAATTAAGGTTGTTTTGTGTAGTTGTGTGTGTTTGTTTCATTAGCATGTACCGAAGATTTGAACTTTGAAGCTGCCAATGTTTTGGTCTCTCATTGAAATTAAGCAGATTCAACGCAAATAGAAGAATAATCAGGAAAATCGTCCACCGAAGCTGTTTTTGTCAAAAGTCAAGCAATTCAACGCCTTCAATGTAGCTGAAACGGATCGAAAAAAGAAATATCCGATGACAAGATTCATCTCATGGAAGCCGATCTAGACACTGGGCTCGATTTGATGAAAGAACAACAAGCAACGCTTCAAAGAAAACTACAACAAGACTTGGCGTTTATCATACAAGACCATGTGTAGTGGTGGGTGAAAATTTGCAAGCCCCATGGGACATTAAACGACACGTGGCATGTGAGTTCCACATGGGGCTTGAAATCAAAAAGGGGTGTAGTGGTTAAGTGAAAATTTTCAAGCCTCTCTCTCTAAATCCCTCACCACTCTCTCTCTCTCTCTAAACTTTACTGTTGGGAATAATGCAATATGATTGGCCCTCGATTTTTCATCATGCCGTGGAAAATTCCACGGCAAACTTGATTTGGCAAATTCCATGGGGAGGGGGGCGGTGTGCACCTCGTTTTTGGGTGTGTATTTGCCCACAAAACGCCCGATTTGTATGCTACTACATACGGTCTAATAGTGAACTGGTTTTACCGTTTTGTTCTATTTAATATTGTTTATTATTGTTATAAGTCTAATGTAGTTTTATTTGTATTTGTCATTATTGATGTTATTTTATATTTTTTTAAACATTTTAAATATACAAGTTCAATTTAAATTAAAATAATTTTTTTGGAAATATGAGGAAAATTTGGGACGACACCAAGCAGTCTATGGAGATATGGAGAAAACTGTGAAAAGAAGAGAAAAATGGGGACTTCTGAGACGACTCATTGTATCATAAATGAATCACAAAATTAGTTACTTAAAACACTAACAACGCTTCACAGGTCACCATCATATTTCAAACGTTTTCCCAAAACACTCAAATTTTTTTTATTATAAGTTCAATTTTCTATAACACCACCTCCATTGTCAAATAACAACTTTTTATCATAAATTTAAAATAATCTATTAAAAAAGTGTTTGTGTGTGGAGTTCATCTCTGGTTTGTAGTAGGTTTGGAATTCGCACGAGTAGGCCTAACCCGAGAGCCACAATGGTGACGTTTGAAATTGTGGAGGTTTTAAAATCCGAATGGTGCCATCTAGACAATAGCCACATAGACGTTGGACCTTAACTAAACTACCCTTTCATAATGGTGTAGTAGTTTTAACTAACTTACCAAACAATTTTTTTTTTTTAATAAAATTTGAGTAGGATAATTTGATTGGTTAAAGTACCCAATGATTTCTCCTATTTTAAAAGGCAACACCACCAAGTGCGCTAACAAGTCAAGACCCACAAATAACATACGGGTATCAGTACAACTAGACACGGTTGGGACCGAGGATCTGTCATCCCAAACCAACAGGACCTGATAAAATAAGCCTAGTCAAACCAGGTATCATTACAACTAGAGTTGCACCATGTTACACGGTTTCTGCAGCTACAAGATTCAGTTATATGTCCAAATTACACATAATGACAACCTTCAGCAAAGCTCCGATTCAAACTCGATCGCAATTCCCATACTAAAAAGCTCCTGACAAATTAGCTTTGCCCCATAAGGCACATTCACCTTCACAACGTCTTCAACAGACTCACAAAACCGGCAGTAAGGCCCACGAATCTTGGGTCCACGTGGGACTGACCTCTGAATCACACTCGCCATCTTGTTGCATTTCCTACAGATATGCATATGTGAAGCATCACAGAGCGTGTAAAGACGCTCATACAAGTTGCCGGTTGCACCATGAGCTATGATGCAGTCGCGTTCCATCTCCCCAATCTTGACCCCACCAAACCGCTTGCGGTCCGCCACCGGTTGCCGTGTTAGAGGATGAACTGGCCCAATGTTACGGAATTTGACCTTGTCTTCAGACATGTGGACCAACTTCTGGTAAAATGTAGGGCCCATGAACACCAGTGACTCAACCATTTCACCTGTTCGCCCGTTGTAAACTCTCTCATTTCCCCATCTTGAAAATCCACACCTGCAAATAAGTCATAAGATAATGCTAAGCATTTCATTCTTCATTCCTATACAGTTTTAATTAACCTAGGGTAGATTGGTAATTTTATACCTGTGAAGTTGGTTGGTTATGTCCTCAATAGAGGGAGTTGCAAAAGGCGTGGCGTATTTCAAAGAGCCACCTAAGGCAATCCCCTTGCCCAATGCAGCCTCCAGCAGCTGACCTGGCGTTTGCCTAGATGGAAACGCGTGCGGGTTTATTACGACATCGGGTACTATTCCTTGTACGGTGAAAGGAAAGTTCTCCTGAGACTCCAAATACCCCAAAACGCCCTTTTGTCCATGCATGCTTGAGAACTTATCTCCCAGACTTGGTGAACGTACCTACAACAATAGATAGATTACTCGTTACTTGAGGGCATTTTAAACATTTGAAAAATAATTTAAGCCAAAAAATTACCTGTCTCAAAGATACAGTAGCAAAGTTTTTACCGTCATCATTAGCAGATAATACAACTTTCTGGACCGATCCTTTTTCACCATGTTTCAATTTAATACTATGATCTCCCCCTGATTCTACATGTTTTCCTATAACAATATCACCACTTTCTAAACGAGCACCAACATACGGAAATCCATCTTCCTCTAGTTTATCAACACGACCAATTTTACTTTCAGTTTTCCCAAAAACTATATTATCTTCAAACTTGCCCTTTTTGCCAAATGATTCAGTGTTAAAAACTTCTGCTTTGTAGCTTCTAACATGTTCAGATCTAAACATACCACGTTCTAATGAAGCACGGTTCATTACTAATGAATCCTCTTGGTTGTAACCAAGGTGGACATTTACAGCAACAATAGCACATTGACCGTTGTAATATTCATCTCTTGACTGCAATCCTTGACCATTACTATATTTGGATGTTCCAAGACAATCAGAAAGAACAGTCTTGAAAAGCGGTTTTTGGGGATAAAATAGATTATGAGCGAGGGTATCAACTCTGATGTTTGGATTTGTGGTTGAATATCCAATGGCTTGTTGAGAGTGCTTTTGAGATTGGAACAGGACTCGTTTTGCATTGTCATGATTTGCAAAAGGGATTATTCCACAGCTTACACTTAGGAGAAATGACATATCAAGCTCACAATGTGTGTACTTAGGTGAATTTGTTTCCGTATTGTGGGATTTGCTGGGTACGGTTGTTGTTTCGGTATTGTGAAAAAGGTGCTTAATTCCCCACGCGGTGTAGCAATCTTCCTCCTCTTCGCTTCCAATGAGTTCAATAATTCCTTTGTCTATAAGACTTTGAAAGGAATAATCTCCTGATTCAAGTAACTTAATGTTTTTTAAACTCTCGACTAATAAAAGAGGACGCATAATCCTTCCAGCATCAGAGAATATACGCACCTCCCCATTCTTATCGTCTAGTTTAATTTCCACCTAGAAAAAGTAGGAAAGTTTAGCCAATTTCATGCTACACAGTCACACACAAACAAGATATAGAAAGAGTGACAACCTGATGATGTACTTCCTTTTTACGCCTTTTGCTTCTAAAATCGGCAACAAGTGAAACAGCATCATCACATACTCCAACCCAGTCTCCATTAACAAAAACTTTGTGTTTTTTACCAAGTGATATTGAATTGTCATCAACCAGTTCTTCCATTCCAGACTTCTTTAATATATCAAGCAGATTTACTTGGATGTCTACACTCACAAGACCAGTACTTGCAAAATTTTTCACCAACCCACAGTTTTCTCCATCTGGTGTGGTCATATAACAGACTCTACCCCAGTGTGAAGGATGCCTGCATCCAACAATCAGCAAAACTTGATTTAATTTCTTTTTATGGGTTAACACACTTTGTTTTTTTCACCATAAAAGGGCTAAAACTTTCAGAAAAATCAATTAGGGGAATCTGACTCGGTTATGCGGTCTAAATGACAATGTGGCACTGGCAGTAACTTTGACCACGTCATCTTTATACTGACATGGAGCTTAAAAAACCAGCCACAAGATTTTACCCAAACTGAACAATTTTTTTTTAAAGTTGGAGTTTGTTTGGGTGAAAACCAAATGTGTTACCCTATGTTTGTTACTTTTTTAAGCAATAACCAATAACATATCAACCGAAAGTATACATAAACACTAGTGGAAATAAATTTGTGAAAAAAACATCATAAACTACTTACGGGTATCTAGCATCACCAACTCGGCCCGTATACTGAACCTGTTGACGTGTTCTCCTCATATCAGCCATCATCTGCAATGGATTGGCCCGTCTAAGATGGGCCACCACACCCGAGATTCTTTCCATTCGTTTATAAGGATGTACCCAGGCACCAGTAGAAAAAGCCCGTGAAAGCCCATTAGTAACAACAGATGCATCTAAATAGTGCTCAATTGGGTGCAAAGGACGTTCTCCATAAAGGTCTCTTTGCAAGGCCTTTGTCATTCGCCTAACAGCATGTTTCAAGTGAACCCTAACTTCTCTTTCAAGTAACTCACCAGCTAATTCCACCCTCTTGCTTCTAAAACTATCTCTATCATCAACTTTCCTACGACCCGTATAAGCTTCTAATAGACATTTGACCATATAACCCAAAAACCTAGCTTTTCGGTTAAACCCACGCAGTTTGGGAAATAACATTTCTTCTATGCAGTCTTTGAAGGCTTGTTTAGGTGTATAGGTCCACTTTTCTTTAAGTTTGTCTGCAAGAATACCAAAAGCCTTTCCTTCTTTTCTAAAATCCTTTAACTGTTGGTCAGCATCATATATTGATGCAAGAAGTGTATTGACTATCGTATTATCTTTAGAATCAGCATCAATCAAATCAATGACTTGTTTGTCTGATCTAACACCAAGAGCAAAGAATAACAACCATATTGGAATCTCAACCGAGCTAAACAAAAACACGGTAATTACCTTTCCTCCACCTCTAATGTGACTGTCTACTAGTTTAACATAGACTCTTTCTTTTCCAATAGCTGACCGGTACTTGACCGTCCAGATTGGATTGTTGACCAACCAAAGTCTTTTCAAACAAGTTCTCTCTTGAGCAATAAAAGTCTTTTCAGCACCTTTGATTAAGAAATAACCTCCATAGTCAAAATCACAATCGCCTTTTTTCATATCACTCATCCAGCATAAGTCAGATTTGACCATCACAGGCAACCTGCCAATTGTGATATCTCTATTATCTTCAAACAAAATCTTATTTGAAACATTTTCTTTATCAGAATCTAGGATCCCGCTTTTATCCATCTCTTGAGTATATACCTACACGATCACAATACAAGTAAATTTGTGTTACATGAAAAAGTATAAATAATTTGAAATAAAACATAATGGCCTACTGACCTGATATTGAACTTGAACACTCATTCTGGATGAATAGGTAATATTTTGAAGGCGGGCATGTTTGGGCAAGAGGATAAGGTATTCTGAACCAGGTTCAGTTGAGAAATTTTCACCAGCCCAAAACCTTGGTCTCTCTAGGTTGACTTTTCCAAGTTTGACTGTGGCACATCTCCTTACAGTTTCATTTCCAGATGGGTCAAATTCAGACTGAACATTGATTTCACCCAAGGAATCAAAGACATTTTGAATTCCATTTTTTAGAAAATCATTGTAAGAGTTAATCTGGTGGCTTAAAAGACCATACTGTCTGAAAAAGGATGTTGATGCTTTTTTACAGAAGTCCTCTAGTATTTCTTCACTCTGGTCCATGTTTCGGTCTTTAGATGTCTACCAACTTGAGAAATATATACAGTTTCTCTAGATGGACTCTCAGCCTAAGAATCTGTGGGAAGAGAAAAAATTATTGAAGATGAAATGGGAAGAGAAACAAGTACAGCATCATTCATCTTAATATCTTATAATTAAAGAAGACATCACAAGTGATTCTGCTTTCTAATTCAAAGTTCAAAAGTATCATTCAGTAGCAGATTTAGGAATTTTCGTTAGTGGTGGTAAAAAATGGGTCAGGTCAAGCCGTAAAAAAATGTTGTTTTTAAAGATCCCACTTTATTTATAACAATGATTTTTTACTTTATGAGTTTAAGTTGTTAATTTTTAATGCAAATATTGCGTGGCACTTAATGCTAATAGCCGGTTGAACCACAAAAAGTCACTAACTTGTAGTACGTATTATATTGTAAATGTTACTCCTTCATGTGTTCATCAACAAAATCCAATACAAATTTACAACAAAACACACAGGCTCAAATACCTAATCTATACTTAAGATCAAATAAAATGTCACTTATATTAATGGATTACATCACTTATAAGTGTAACTGTAACCAACCTATATAATGTTACTGGACTTAGATTGTGCAACTGCACTGACTGCAAAGAAATTTGGGGGATTAATTGGTATAACATTTTACGAAACCGGATGGTAATGACACTGATGATAACAATTAACAATTAGATCTTAATATTTAAAAACAGAAGCTCAAGAAGAAGTTCAGAAGCTAGATAAAATGATAAGTGAATCTGACAAAGTATTTTTTTGTTAATCTGACAGAAATTTTCTGGACTACTTTACAACACTTTAGCAGTTCCCAACTTTACCCCCCCACCCCCCCCCCCCCCCCCCACCCCCACATTAAATAAATAAATAAAATAGAGGCAAGAAAACAATGAATGGAGCAATTGATAAACTTATGCTACTCTAATGACTTCAGCCGGCAAAAGCAAAATCCAAAGCATGTAATAAACGATGTATCCATAATATCAATCAAACATACATAGAGACTTCCATATAAAACAAACACAAGTTCAATAAAAAGCAGGAAACAACTCTGATCATTACAAATTCAGAACAATTAGCATGTAAGCAAGTGTTTAATTTATTTAGAAAAGAGTAAAATGAGAAAATAGTAGTGCATAAGAGTAGCTTGATGAGTAAGCGATGAACAATAATAGAGAATTAGGTTGTAGTGTAATACATGTTGGATAGACGATAGTGGATGATCGAAAAAAGGGGAAAAGTATACGCTACCATACCTGGGTGGTTGAAGGGACAATGTATGCAAGTAGGTGTTCCGATCAGTGACTGATTTTATGGAGATTGGTGATGATGGGTAGGGTAGGATTATTAAAGATAGAGCGTTAGCAGGGTTTTAGAGTGGGGGAGTGGGGACTCATAGATTCGATACTCCCTGCGTAATCTCACAACTCTTGAGGGTACTTTTCTTTGACGTATGCGATACAAGTACAAGAACCGTATTTCGTTATTTTCCTTTTATCTTTATTTTTATTGCTTCAGTTGGCCCATGGACCCTCGTCACCACTCACCACCAACTTTTTTAATTTTTACCTTTCATTCTTTACTAGTAGTATGCCCGCACGATCTGGCGGGGAACACAACTATTTTTACGGGTATGCATAATTCGGTTCAATTCAGTTATTAGCCTTAATCAAAATCAAAGTCAATGGTTAAATAATCTTATTAACCGATTGGTTAATTGGTTCGGTTAATGGTCTAACAATTTTTTTAAAAATTATTAATGTATGCAAAAATTATGACCGTTTAAAAATCATGGGGTAGTTTCCTTAAA
This sequence comes from Ambrosia x helenae, assembly GCA_030844895.1. Classification (NCBI taxonomy): domain Eukaryota; kingdom Viridiplantae; phylum Streptophyta; class Magnoliopsida; order Asterales; family Asteraceae; genus Ambrosia; species Ambrosia x helenae. The sequence continues at coordinate 45,260 of JAUTDX010002116.1, forward strand.
ACAAGGAAAACATGTAACTATTATTTTTCGTCTAATTCGGTTGGGTTTTCGTTTAAGTTATTACTTAAACCTACCATATCATTTTTTATATAAAAAAATTACACCAATACTATACTCAAATTAAAAAGAATAAAATGTATGTTTATATGGTGTAATAATATTAAGAAAATATTCACGCATGAAAAAGTTATGGACGTTTAAAAATCATGAGGGTAGTTGGTTAAATTAATGGTGCAAAAGTGTAATTACTATTTAAATAAAAAAAGTTGAGTAAAAATGGAGGGGCACATGTGTAAGTATTTTTTAAAATAAATGTTTGCCTTAAAAATTAGTTAATATTTGTATTGTGTTTTGTACTCTAACGAGTTGACGCTAACCCGCGCGTTGCTACGGTATGTGGATTATGAGTGTCTTCGGTATCATTATATGAGATGCAAAATTCTTAAATTTGATTTTGTCTGTGCGATCATTTTTGGGACACAATTAACGACCTTTTAACGTGTTGCAAATCTAATCATGTTACATATCAAAGTCGTGACAACTTTTGTTTATGCCAATAAAAGTTGGATTATGTACGTAAGGAAATAATCATTAGTGACAACTGATCAGGCAGTTGATGTTGATGTGACTTACTTGCATAATGGCGGAATTAGAACCTTTTAACTTGGTCCGAAAATAATTTTAACTTTAGATTCTTCGTTCATTCTTTCTTTTTAACAATGACTGTATTGCACACAGAGAATTTTGTTGGGTTTTATTATATTGGTATTTAGATTAATATGATATGTAGTATTTTAATTTTTTTTTAAAGATGGAATCAGGAAATTTATAGATAGTATAATAAACCATAATCTAAACGGGTCGTGGTATTGATATGTAACATGATTAGATTTACAACATTTAATAGATCGCTAGTTGTGTCACAAATTAATCGCACATACAAAATCAAATTTAAGAATTTTGCATCTCATATAATGATACCGAAAACACTCATAATCAACATACCATGACAACCCATGGATTGAATTCAACTCATTTAATACAATTATCTACTATAAATTATTCAATGATCTATCATATACATTTGGTATTAAAAATATATAAGACGAAAAAGAACAACTCTTATCAAATTAGATGAAGATACGTCACTCACTTTAGTTTTCTAAATTAAAGTTTGAAACAGACTTCTTTATTCAGCTTGACATAATTAAATAAAAACAAAATCTTAAATAAGCAATGCACTTTGAAGTCATCTTCATCGTTCTAATTGCAGAGCCCATGCCCCGGCTCTACATTCCTCGTCTTCATATAGATAAATTGCATTATGTCAAAAATTACTTTTCTATTCATCCTAAACCTTCTCTGTTCCGCCTCTACGTCGCTTAAATATATAAAAAAAAAGATGATGGAACTACATACCCGTAGTAGTAAAGGAAATTAATTTACTTTCTATCGTGCTCTGTTCTTTGATAAACGAAACAACGCATCATTAAACTTAAGTACGCAACCGAAACTGTTGCCTCCGTCAAAAGTTAAACCGTCAACTTCTCTCTGTCACCAATAAACGAAGCAACACAACGTATAGAGCGTTTGGTTATATGGAGAAATGATCTGTGAAAAGTCTTAGACGGGTAATCTTATAACCGGTAGTTATTGTGGTGGTTGTGAGGGTTATATATAGGGTGGGGAAACAGTGCTAGATGGCGGAGAAAACGGTGGTTGGAAAAGACACAACGGTTTGATTGTCAACTGTAATTAAGAGACGACCATAATCGTGTACTCACCACTGGTGGAATTGTAATCGGATCGTCACCGAATAGAGCGTTTAGTTTTCGGTTATCCGTCCCATGAAAATACGCGGCGGATCAAGTGGTGGGAAAAAATATAACTGCCGTTGTTCTGATACGTTACTTCTATTTACGAATATAATATGTGGAGGACGGTGAAGTTCTCTCGCCGTTAACTACGTTAAGTTAGTAATTGTATTTATATATAATTACTATACTTGTAAAACTCGAATTTTAAGAGATCGTTGGAAAATGTATTACATTAAAGTTTAGATTATTTCAGTTCGTTTTCGTTTTTTTCCTTTGTTTTCGTTTCGGTTATTGCATAACCATAACATATAATTTTTTAAAAATTAAAAAACTATAGCAATACTATACTCAAATTAAAGAGAATAAAATGCTCTTTTATACGGTGTAATAATATTAAAAAAAATAATATCGTCTGAAAAAATTATGAACGTTTAAAAATCGTAGAGGTAGTTGGTTAAAATAAAGGTGCAAAAGTGTAATTATTATTTAAATAAACAGAAATTGAATAAAGTTGATGGGTCAAATATTTAAATAATGTATAAAATTATAATATAGTATAGATAGATAAGGGCGGAAACTGTAACTAATAAGGGGTATATGTGTAAGTTATGTTTGAAAAGACATAAATGCCCTTAAAAAGTAGTTACTACATGCATTATGTGTTGTACTTTAAGCATATATTGTTGTACTACTTAAAAATTAAGAGGTCCTTATGAAATGTTTTATAAGATAGTATAGATAAGGCTTAAAGCTATGATAGGTTAATTTATTTAATACTCTTTATAGTTGTTAGGGTGTGTGTAGTGGTGGGGGGTTATGGTATTAAAATATTAAAAAGTAATAGAAGGGAGGTTATGCGGGGGTTATGGAAAAAGAGAGTGTAGTGGGAAGGAGTTATAAGGGGGTTATAAATAATTGGGTAATCATTGGTTAATTATTGTTTTTTATTTAAATAAGAATATTAAATACCTAATAATAATAAAAGAAATTTATTAAGTTAAAAAACAATAATAAAAAAATAAGATTTACTATTAAAAATGATATTAATTAAAATAAAAAATAATAACCCACCCCACCTACTCCTTCCCCACCTAATTCTTCTTCTCCATCATCTTCTTCTTCATTTCTTCACTTCTTCTTCCTCCTCCTCTTCACTTCTTTCTCTTCCTCTTCACACACACAAACTTCAACAACAACAACAACAATAATAATAATAATAATAATAATAATAAAAGTTTCAGAGGGAAACGCCGTTGTAGGGATGGCGGGCGCCACCATAACGCCCTCATAGCACCCCGGGCCGGGGGGGGGGGTGTTTGGGGCGCTATAGAGGCACAAAACGCCCACATAACCCCCCACCACACATACCCTTATAATTTGATTCATTAGTATCAAAATTTATGTCAAAGACATTATAGCCTAGCGGCATCTTGGTGGTGAGATAAGACTTAGGGACTATAGGTCCTGGGTTCGAATCTCACAAAGGGGGTTTTCTTATAATTATGAGTTTCCTCCTGAATTGGTGACTTGGTGGTGGAATATGATCGCGTGGTAACATTGGTGGCACGATGATACTCCGGTGATCCGTGAGTGATTCCAATTGGCCGTTAAAAAAAAGTATCAAAATTTATATAGATACTTATCTATATATATTAGACGTATTGATGTGGATTCGGGGAGAAAGCTCGGTGGGATGATGTGGTATTCGGTGGACCGGGAATACTCCCCCTGAGACTTTTTCAGTGGTTTCAGTGAATATCCATTGTTGTCACCGAGTGGAAAAGGTGGAAGGTGATTGGTGGAAGATTTTTAAACGTAAGGGTGAACAAATGATAAAAAAGGAATGAGAAGTGGGGGAAACTATTTCCCTGATTTGGGGGAGGGAATGAGGCAAATGATGTGGCGCTGATGTGACATTTAGGGGAGTTTGGAGAATCAAGCGCCACACCATATAACCTTAATATTCCAAAGCGTGAAATCCTACATGACACTCAAAGAGGTCATCCTCCTTTATAAGTGTGTCACGTGACATCCTCATCCTTATTTTTTTTCTAAAGTTTTTTTGTCTCATGTTTCCTCCCACAATTTTTATACACTAATAACTTTTATATACAAGATTTAAAAAAAATACACCAAATTAACGAACATTTTATTATCTTTCCAACGAGAACCATAATGCTATACAAAAACACGAAAAAAACTGACTTTTTTGTGGGCTTTCATTCATACAAGAAAAAACAACACAATGTGCTCAGGAAATTCATTAATCATGTCTAGGGCAAGTCACTAATCATGTTCAAACCAGTGAATAAAAATTCTATTTTCATCCAGAGCAGAATAGGTTAAAACAATTATTTCCAAAAAAAAACACACCTTCAAAACCACTGTCTCAATCATGTCCTGCAATGGTTTGTTTCGATCTCTGCTCTTAATCCAAATGTACATCTTCTCTTTAATATAGAGTTTCATTCTTATCCACATGATTAAATTGTTGTTTTCTCATATTGTAGTACATTAATTTCTATGTTACATCATAACACATATTTTATCACTTTATATTAGATTTGTCTAGTTATATTATATAAAGAATTAAAAACCCAAATTCATTTTGTGTCTTACGAATACTATTGTAGCTATGTCTTGTCAAATATACTTCTAAATTCACTTGCATTGCTATTGTACACGTGTTATCTCTTTGTATTTATGTTCTTTTATTTTTAGCTTTTGAGTTTTTTTTCCTTGTTCAGTGGCGAAGCTTGACATGAAATTTCGGGGGGTTGGAAGTCACTAGTTTCGGGGGGTCGAAACCTTATATACAAAAAATTTTCTATACGAATACTATATAATCGGAACTTCTGAGCGAGAATTCAGGGGGCTGCCCCTCCCCGCCCCTTAAGAGCTGCTCCCCTGCCCCTGTTGTCTTCTGCGTTTTTAGGAAGAGATGTCCATCTACTTTCGCATGCCTCCTTGTCCGGCTTTACTGTTTGTTTATGTGGGTATTTTTCTCACCTGATCTCTTATTTTCCTGTGACAGTTTTTTTAGCGCCTTAACTTTTACATTGTAAAATAAAACTTCCTACATTTCTTAAGTATAGCACCTTAACTTTAACATTGTAAAATAAAACTTAAAAACTTTTTAGGTTTGACCATTTAAATTACGTTATGAGGCAAGTATTTTACACTAGTTTTGAAATTATAATAGAAGATATGCAACCTCATAATTCATCCTTCAGATCTTAATTAATTGCTGCTATCCTGAGACGACTCGGTTGAAAGTAATTTATGCTAGTTTTGAGAATATAACAGAAGTATATAACCTCATAACTCACCCTTCAGATCTTTATTACTGTTATCCTGAGAAGACTCGGTTTTCTGTGTTGACTCGAGTTTTTCAGTGGACTCCGAAAGCTTAAAAGGGATTGCGGCATACTGCTTGAGGAACTTATAGAAAGCTTTCACGCTTCTGTCTGTATCTACTATGATCTGTAAACCCCAAGTTAAAAGTTTCATAAATGCATAGAAAACACTAAAAACTGGCGACTAATGATTATACGTGCTTTTTAATGGCACTAACCGGGTCAAAACTCTTATTGCCAGCAGGAAAGAGAAGAAGTGTCGGGTACCCATTAGACTGAAAAAAGATAAAAAACATGAAACATCAAGTTAACAGCTAATGAAGTAATTTAAAAAAAAAAACTTGAAAACACCTTAGCTCGAGGGTGTTCGTTTGTGGTTCCATCCATTTTGGCAATAACTAAGGAATCAATGCCGCGGAAATGTTTTGCAAGCTTATTGTAAGTTGGTTCGAGTGCTTGGCAATAGCCACACCATGAAGCGTATATCTGATATAATATTTTAGTTAATTTATCACAAGCAACAGATAGGAGGACACCTAAAGAATTTGATAAAAAAAAATATGTCACAAAATAAAAGGCGTACCTCCAGAAGAACGTCCTTTGATTCATCCAAAACGAGTTCATCAAAGTTGTTACCAACGACTATTTTAACATCCCCATCATTCTGAACCAAACAACAAACATGATGAGAATTACAAGTTTACAACCAAGGCTAATAAGATGGTCTTCAAATGTGCTTCTTGAAAATGGTTGTGACATTGAGTTATTAGAATCAAATGATTTTTTGTAATAAAACATGTAGGAACTATGAAATGGCGTTCGACGTGCTTTTGCTGCTTGAAATTGTAATAAATCATAAGTTGTTTCGAGTCAGAACTATTATATAGCAAAATGACCAAAATAGGTATTTTTGTATATTATTATTTAGTATTTTTACTGAAAATATAACAACTTGTATTCAATCAACTATATAAATATTTCTTCATAAACAACTTATCAACAAAAAAAACAGCTTTTTAATCATACACAATTCAATAAATAGGTTGATGCAAAGTCTTTAAACTGGAAAGAAATTTTATTAGAACAAAACCTTACTAGCAAGACACTAGTAAAAGGTTATTAACAGATTATATGGGTATATCAAAATCAGATCAACTATAATCCATTTTGCTGTGGTTGGAAATTGATTAGTTGACCCTAAATAATTGGATCATCTTGATCCAAATCATTCTATCAAAACACTAAAAATTGACTCAGACAATTAAATTGATAACACATCCATATACTATGTATACGTTCTACAACTTACCGTCTCTGGGATTGGATCAGACTTGTAGAAGGGTTTGAGGTTGCCTTGTAGGAAATTTTCGCCAAACGTCTATTTAGATAAAGAAGAACTTGAGTCAGTTCATCATTTCTATTGTTTTCTAATGTAAAAAGTAAAAATAACATTGTTAAGTGCGCAAACCTTGATGTTGTTCAAAGTCAATACACCATCCAAAAAGAACTTTCTAGAATCCTCATTTCCGGTGAAGGCAATAACCTGCATGAAAAAGGGCATATGAAGAGCATGTTTTATAGGAACCAAGGTCAGGATGCTTAATGAGGATATGAATACTCACTCTTGGGGAATCTCCATCAATGCCAAAGTATTCTGCTACTGGTTTACCAGCATCTTCTTCGTCCATTGGGACATACAGAAAAAGGGCCTGCATAACACGCTCAGAAGAATGTAAGTTATCAAATTGAACAAAAAAAGATGATATTGCAGCTTCAAGCGCATTTGATTGAATAATTTGTGAACGACTTTTCACGAACAATTGCATTTGTTGAGATAGAGTTACAGAAAATGAACGTTAAAATTTCTATAATGAACCACTCTAAACATCATACATGCAATTCCTTTGCCAAAATAGCCAATAAAATTGCCTAGAAGCTAGAAGTCCTAATCCATATTACTTTGGGTATTCACTTTCTAGCGATTCTATTTGGGTTTTGTTGCAAAAAGACCAGCATTGCTGCTAAACATACAAGAGGAACACCACATTTTGTATGAACAAGTGAATTAGGCTTAAATGGTCGATTGTGGAACTTTGACTGCAAAACAAGCCATTGACCTTCGCCTTTTTGTATATTCGAAACAACTCATTGTAGCAAAGTGAAGTATTCAGTTTTCATTTGTGCAAAAAGGCTATACATCTTTGATGAATATACTAACCTTTCCCATAAAATGTTTTGCTGCCTCTTGGAACATGGGAAGGAACTTCTCTGTATCATTCAAAGTAGTAAAAAGAATCACCTGTCAAAGAACAAGAGGTAAAACCAATAAATTTAAGTATGATGTTTCTAGAATTAATTATATTATATAGTTCATTAATTCACTGGCATATACAAAGAAGGCTCCCACCATTTATAAGCAAAAACCGATTTCAACAGAAAAAAACCTACCTTATTATTGATTGGGTTCTTGAATATTTGTGAAGCACTTGCACGAGTGAAGTAACTCACCAAAGGAAGCTTGTTCTTATAGACAAACTCTGCCATTTCTGATCTCGTGAACTGGCCTCCTGTAGATAAATGTTGCCATATTGGTTAGATATCACACCAATCTAGCAGAGGTGGTAATATCAACCCATTTACTTGTATACGGGTCAATATGGGTTATGGTTTATTTTATTGAGTCAAATGGGTTAAATAAAAACATAGCTAAAAGAGATGCTTTCAAATAAGTAAAGTCGCCTACCATATTTCAGTGTTTGCAGCCTCGTAAATCCTTTAAAAAATTAGGCTATCACAATAAAGGAAAAAGATATGTTTCACCCAATCACCCATCAGACTTGTTTTGACCCATACCAAAAACAGCTCGCCGCATTGACCTTTGTTACCCAATCCAGTTGACCCTCTCATTTTGCCACCTCCAGAATCTAGTGACTGAAAAAATGACTGTGTCAAGAGAACTGACCAAAGTGGCTAACTTTTTCATCTTCCATCTTTAACAAGACGAGAGCTGGACGTTTCCCTTGTGGATGGATGTGGAAAAGCTTTGCCACATCAGCATTGGATGTTTGATAGAAGCTTACTTCATCTTCCTGTTTTGAAGCTGCAGCAAGTTCTTCACTATCTGGACCCTACACATCATAACATCAAAACAAAACATAACAAAACAAAAAAGGATAATAACTTAATGTCATGTTGTATATAAGACAACTCAATGGTATTACTATTGGCTTATTTATTCTAGGACAAATTACATAAATGACAAATGTGCTATACCTTTGACAATATAACAATAGGGGATGGTTCAATAGAAAACTCATTTTATTGAGAGAACTCGAGAACTTCATATTACATATGTGCAATATATCATATATTGCATATGTGTAATATATATTGCACATGTGTAATATATCGTATGTTACACATGTGTAATATATATTGCACATGTGTAATATATCATATGTTACACATGTGTAATATATATTGCACATGTGTAATATATCATATGTTACACATGTGTAATATATATTACACATGTGTAACATATGATATATTGCACATGTGCAACATATGCAATAGTAATATATTACACAAGTGTAATATACAACATATGATATATTACATATGTGTAATATAGAGTTCTCGAGTTCTCTCCCTAACTATGAGTTCTCAATTGAACCTTCCCCTATAACAATATACTGCAACTTTAACCTATTTGATATGTATTCGTCATTATTCTCAACTTAATTAAATAATGTGTTGGTACATATAATTATACTGGCATGATAAGAATCCAGCACTATATATCCTAATAAATCTAACCAGAAAGAATTTTAGATCTCAAATAAGAATTAGCATCAAATCATATAAATCACAGATTCAAAAATATACATGATAACACATCGTTGAAAAATAAGAAACTGAAATATAACACATGACTACAAAGTTTGGCCTTTATAAAGGAAAAATTATCATATAAACTTGATGAACAATTGAAAATCAAGACTAAAAACTTCGAGTGTAACAGAGACTATACCGCCAAATGTTCAACAAAGCCCATAACTATGCGTGACTCGCTAGTCAATATCCGTTCAGCTTCCTCAACCGTTGTTATATTGTGTAGAACAGGACCAGTCTTCTTCTTCACCCAAGTCACAATCGCATCCCTATTTAGAAAAGAAATCAGGAAAAGGAATTCCTTTTATAACATAATTAATACGCAATTACAGATGGTAAGCAGGAAACAAGCTGCGCGGCTCGGCTAGCAAAAACTGAAGTGAAAAACAAAGACTGACTTGTCCTTAGCACCATTATAGGGCATACGAACAGCATCAACAAACAACAACAAAGTAGGATACTCTTCAACATTATACTTCTGAGCCAACTCAGTCTCCTCACCAGCATCCACCTTCGCCAGCACCACCTCCTCCGCCTTCAACTCCGTCGCCGCCGCCGCATATTCCGGTTTCAACGCCTGACAATGGCCACACCACGTGGCGTAAAACTCCACCATCACATACCTATTCTTCTCCACAAATTCTTTAATATTCGACGCCTTTAATTCCACCACATCACTCTCATCAACCGAAACCATAATCTTTGCAGTTTGCACCACGGATCAACCGAATCAAGTTCTTACTACTACTACTACTGTCTTTATGACAGCTTAAGTTTATGACTGTTTATTATTCTTTCGAATCAAACTTTAAGCTTCTTAGTTGTTGGACGTTTTTTTTTTTTTTGTAGTTGAATTCGAATTTCAGTTTACTTGAGAGAAGGATAAATGAAGTCAACTAGCGCTTTAACCGGCTGACTTAACGACGATGACAAGTTAACGGAACCTAAAAGCAGGTACACTTCCATCTTCCAAAAGTCAAAAGGCCAACATTTTAATAGATATCATGACTCACTATCACCACGTGTCATACGCTTATTGGTTGATCTATATCTATTGGACAAATACTGGATAATTAGAAGCAAGCCCAAGTCGCCACGTCGGACAGTGGAAAATATTAACGGTAACGTTTAAAGGGCCGTTTCCAAAGAAGTGCGAATGCAACCGACTTTCTCGCAGTGGAAAGTGGAAACACAAATCTCCGCAGTTTCCCTCGTCTTTATATATGTCCCAGCTTCAGTCCTTGGCGTTTGACAAGTGTTATATTATAACTTTATAAATCAAAATAAGTTTAGTGTTCTTTAATAAATTTATTGAAGAGAGAAAGACGGTTGTAATCAAGGTGGGTACAAGTAATGTTTTAAAAACCGTTTTTAAAGGGTATGGCTTAGAAATTGTTCACCTGGTAGTAGGAGTCGTACCAGACAATAATACCGAGCTGACTAGTTAAACTTATAATTCTATAATGATACGACTTTAACTCAAAAAATAATTTAAAAGTATATGATTCTATAACCATAAGAAAAAAATTAATCCAAAAGTACTCGATTTGAACTTGAATCGAAACAATGGAATGCACAGGTACCCTCGATGGGAAACCTGGAACTGTTTGTGGCATGTGATCAATGATCACTACGTATTTTCAATCTTTTTACCGAAATACTTGGGAATCAAGCTAGCTAATATATTACAAACTAACGAAGTGAGTAAACATATATACGATGTGTATAATACCAGGTATGAGACACAATTTTACAATAAAGTATGAAACTATGTTTATCAATACTCATCACAAACCTATTCGATTGTAATTAACACAAACTTGTAATAGATATGGCAAATGTCCTAGGCCCAATAGGTAAACCCGAAGCATCTGGGACGGGTATGAGATTGGTAACAAAAAATTGTGCTAGTATAGGATGAGTTTTTGATTAGGTAGTGTTTGACACGATTACTTGAAAATATATATATACATGTTTACCCAAAACATATACACGAATTTATTTTAGCTTTAATTCTAATTTCATATTAACCATAACAATTCATTACAATAGTTAAATAGACACATCTTTCAGTACGACTACCTTGTTACAACTTCACTCCAATCACTATCTATGCCTTTGAAACCAGTGGCGAAGCTTGGTTGCGGAATCGGCGGGGGCCGAACTCAAATTTTTTCGATCGGTAGTGGAAAATTGGCGGAGGCCGGACTCAACCCGGACTCAATTTACCTATAAAAATCGTAAATTTCCACTACTGCGCCAAAAAACAGGGGGGCCAGGGCCACCCCTGGCCCCAAGTATGCTTCGCCCATGTTTGAAACCCCTTGTATACTTGCAAAAAGGAATACGAAGTTTAGTTTGGTTGCCCCAATAACTTAAAAATATATATTGTGCTACAGGGCACAGGCTACAGGCTACAACCCGCAAGTATGCCCAATAATCGACAGATAATTACTCGACACTTACCAGACATTTATTAAGCCTAGTATAAGACAAGGATTACTATCATCCAATCCAAACCCGACTCACTGCCTTCTATACTTAAAAAAAGGAATACAAAGTTTAGTTTAGTTGCCAATGTGAAACTTATTAAACTTTAAGGGCTGAAGTAGAAGATTGTAAACATTCTGGAAGGGCTAGATGTATATGTAATGTAGTGTACCCAATATCTTCACACATAAAGCGTGAACCCTTTCTTCAGCGTTCGTCGTTTTTTCAAGCACTCAACGGTTAAGTTACAATGGCAGCTTCCAAACCACTTCTACTCTCTTTAACAGTTCTATTATTAATAATATCCTCAATCCCTCTATCCAAACAAACTCAAGATCTCGATAAAGAAGAAGACGAAGAAGATCTAAGTTTCTTAGAAGACCATGACCATGACCACGACGACACCGACTCATACGAAGACCACGATTTCGAAAACTACGACGATCTGGACGATTTTGAATCAGGAGAAGGAGAATACGACGATTCAGAATCCGGTTTTGAAGCTGAGGTTGATGAGAGTGATGTGGTGGTATTGAAGGCGTCTAATTTTAGTGAATTTGTGGAGAAGAATAGTATGTGATGGTGGAGTTTTACGCCACGTGGTGTGGCCATTGTCAGGCGTTGAAGCCGGAATATGCGGCGGCGGCGACGGAGCTGAAGGCGGAGGAGGTGTGCTGGCGAAGGTGGATGCTGGTGAGGAGACTGAGTTGGCTCAGAAGTATAATGTTGAAGGTTATCCTACCTTATTCCTGTTTGTTGATGGTGTTCATAAGCCCTATAATGGTGCTAGGAATAAGTGAGTCTCTATGTTTCTCTCTCAGTGATTTGATTTTGTTTTTATAATAAGGCTCAATTAGGTTACTAGAAAATTTAATTGGTAGATAGATCTGGAGTATAATCAGTTTTGTTAAAACAATTTGCACTAGTTATTGAGATTTCAAGTAGTAGTTATTGTAAGCTTAAATGCATACCCAAGGTTACATGGTAGACATATGAGAATCAGATATTGCCCTCAAGGAATTTTTATTTAGAAGTGCTTAAGGATGTTGTAAGTTGGATAGACTATGTATTGTTATTGTTATTGCCCTACTTGCCATGTGGAATATAGTTTAAAGAAGTTTGTAAAACCAGAAAGACTATTTATTATTGTGATAAAGCGAAGAGGCAAAAAGACTCTTGGTTTTGAACTTCTTTTTTTCTGGGTTGTTTTCTACATAGGGATGCGATTGTGAGTTGGGTGAAGAAGAAGACTGGTCCTGGTCTTCACAATATTACAACGGTTGAGGAAGCTGAACGGATATTGACCAGCGAGTCACCCATAGTTGTGGGCTATGTTGAAAATCTGGCGGTATAGTCTCTGTTACACTTGAAGTTTTTTTAGACTTGATTTTCAACTGTTAGTTTAAATGAAAAAGGTTGCTCTCTAAAGTCTAAAGGCCAAAGTAAATACAACCATAAAGGGTTTGATAATTTATCAGATATCTAGCATACCGGTCAGGCTTAAACAATGATGTATATGTTTTGATGCTAACTCTTGTTTGAGATCTAAATAATTTTCTGGGGAAATGATCTTAGTAGAATGAGGGTTTTAATTACCAGAACACAACCATACTGTTAGGCACTTGTGAATATTTTACATCCGACAGCAGTTAACCAATTTGACATTTTATTTTTATTGTTTTCAAAATTCCCTAAAAGATATCTAGTGCTGGATTCTTTATCTATCATATCAGTGTGATTATATGTACCGTTTAAGACATCTTATTATATTGGAGAAAAATGATGAATCCATATCAAATTGTTAAAGTTGTACATTGTGTGATTGAAAAAATGTATAGCACAGTTATCATTTTTTGCAATTTATTCTAGAATAAATATACCAAACCACTAATACCTTTAATTGTCTTATGTAAAATGTGACATTAAAATATTGTTTTTGTTTTGGTTTTATGATGTGTAGGGTCCAGATAGTGAAGAACTTGCTGCAGCTTCAAAACAGGAAGATGAAGTAAGCTTCTACCAAACATCCAATGCGGACGTGGCAAAGCTTTTCCACATCAACCCACAAGGGAAAGGTCCAGCTGTGGTCTTGTTAAAGAAGGAAGATGAAAAAATTAGCCACTTTGGTTCGTTCTCTTGAGACAGTCTTTTCCTAGTCACTAGATTCTAGAGGTGGCAGAACAGGCCGGTCGGATGGATTGGGTGAAGGGTCAAAGCGGAGGGCTGTTATAGTATGGATCATAACAAGTCTAATTAGGCTGATCCACAAAAATGTTTTGTCAAATAAATATTTAACATGTTATTTGAATACGGTTACAAAGACTGTGTTCTTACAGTTATAGTCTAATTTTTTTATAAGGATTTATGAGGCTGCAGGCATAAAAAATGCGTAGGTGAATTTACCCATTTGAGGCATCTGTTTTTGCTGTGTTTCGGTTAATCCATTAGGATATACCATAACCCATATAGGCTCGTGTATAATTAAATCGGTTGATATTTCCAAATTCCAACACTGCTAGATTGTGTGTGATGTCTTAATTTTAACCAACATGTATTAACAGGGGGTCAGTTTACAAGATCCGAATTGACAGAGTTTGTCTCTAAAAATAAGCTTCCTTTGGTAATTTACTTCACTCGTGCAAGTTCTTCCTCAGTATTCGAGAACCCAATCAAGAACCAGGTAGGATTTTTTTTGTAGAAATCGTTTTATGAGGTTTTTGCTTATAATTGGTGACTTGGTGTGAGCTTTCTTTGTATATGCCACATAATTTATGAACTATATAATAATGATAACCCTAGAAACAACTATGGATATACAAACTGTTAGTAAAATTTGTTGGTTTTTCCTCTTGTTCTTTGACAGGTGATCCTTTTTACTACTTTGAATGACACTGAGAAGTTCCTTCCCATGTTCCAAGAGGCAGCAAAAGATTTTATGGGAAAGGTTAGAATATTTATCAAAGATGTGTATCTTTTATGCACAAATGAAAACAGAATACTTCACTTTGCTATAATGAGTTGTTTTGGATATACAAAAAGGTCAAGTTAAATGGCTTGATTGGTATTCTGAGTTCCATATTTGACCATTAAAACCCAATTTATTTAACAACAATGATGGTCTGTTTGTGACAACTCCAAATACATCGTTTTAGAAAGTGACTACTAGATGAGTTATGGTGTTTTTTCTCCCTTTTTTGATTACTTATATACCTTCTTTATGTGAAGTTTGTAAATTTATTGAACATTCATACATTACTTGGTAAACATTTTCTTAATAATTGGAAGGTTCTCAAAAGATTTTCTCGTATTCAACAAAAACACTATAGTTTGTATGGACAATAACTTCTAGGCAATTGCGGAATTGCATGTATACTTTTAGAGTGGTTCGTTATAACAGTGTTCATTTTCTATCTTAGCAAACTGTTAGTTTGTGAAAGTTCAGTCACTATTTACTCAATCAAATGCACTTGAAGCTGCAGTATCATTACTTTTTTTCAAATTTGACAAATTTACGTTCTTTGATGTTATGCAGGCTCTTTTTGTGTATGTTCCAATGGACGAAGAAGATGCTGGTAAACCAGTTGCAGAATACTTTGGCATTGATGGAGATGCCCCGAGGGTGAGCATTCATTCATATCTTCGTTATGCATTCTTGACCCTGACTTAATACCAAACATGATGATCATATGCATTTTTTATGCAGGTTATTGCCTTCACTGGAAATGAGGATTCTAGAAAGTTCTTTTTGGATGGTGAATTGACTTTGAACAGCATCAAGGTTCGCACATTTAACAATGTTATTTTTACTTTTTTTTATATATTGGAATCCATAGAAATGATGAGCTGCTGACTGAAATTCTTCTTTTTGCTAAATAGTCGTTTGGTGAAAATTTCCTACAAGACAACCTCAAGCCCTTCTACAAGTCTGATCCGATCCCAAAGACGGTATGTTGTAGAATGTATACATAATATTTGGACGTGTTATTAATTTAATTGTCTAAATCATTTAGTGTTTTGATAGAATGATTTTGATCATGATTATCTAAATTATAAATTTCCAACCACTACAAAATGGATCATAGTTGGTCCAATTTTTTTATATACCCTTGTGATCTGTTGACAACCTTTTACAGTTTTACTAGTATCTTGCTAGTAAGATTATGTTCTAATAAAATTTCTTTGCCGTTAAACGAAAGGAAATAAAATCCAACTTGTTTCACACTTTCACCCCTTTTAAAGACTTTGCATCCACCGTGTATGATTAAAAAAAACTGATATTTTTTGTTGTTGATAAATTGTTTATGAAGAAATAATTATATAGTTGATTGAATACAAGTTGTTATATTTTACGTTTATATAATATCTATTTTGGCCATTTTGCTATATATTAGTTCCTGAAATAATTAGAATTTGTCACACACTCCAAACAACTTATTACCAGATTTATTATGATTTCAAGCAGCAAAAGCACATCGAACACAATTTTCTAGTTCCTACATGTTTTTACAACTAATTATTTAATTCAAATAATTCAATGTCACAATCATTTTTGAGAAGTACATTTAGACACCTTCATCTTGCTGTTTTCATCATGTTTACCGTTTGTAATTTTCATCATGTTTCGAGAAGTACATGTTTGCATTGGTTTGTATTTCCATCATGTTTGCTGTTTTGTTCAGAATGACGGGGATGTTAAAATAGTTGTTGGTAACAACTTTGATGAAATAGTTTTGGATGAATCAAAGGATGTTCTTCTAGAGGTACGCCTTTTATTTTGTGATGGATTTTTTTTATCAATTTTTTATGGTTGTGTTCTTATCTGTTGATAGTGATAAATAAACTAAAATATTATATCAGATATACGCTTCATGGTGTGGCCATTGCCAAGCACTCGAACCAACTTACAATAAACTTGCAAAACATCTTCGCGGCATTGATTCCTTAGTTATTGCCAAAATGGATGGAACAACAAACGAACACCCTCGAGCTAAGGTAAAGTATTTTATTTTTTATTATTTCATGAGTTGTTATCTGGATATTCATTTTTTTTAATCTTTTTTTCAGTCTGATGGGTACCCGACACTTCTTTTCTTTCCTGCTGGCAATAAGAGCTTTGACCCGGTTAGTGCCGTTAAAAAGCACATACAATCATATCAATTCTTATCTTTTGCATTTATGAAACTTTTAAACTTGGGTTTTACAGATCACAGTAGAAACGGACAGAACCGTGAAAGCTTTCTATAAGTTCCTCAAGCAGCATGCCGCCATCCCTTTTAAGCTCCAAAAGCCGGAGTCCACTCAGAAAGCCGAGTCAACACAGAAAACCGAGTCGTCTCAGGATAGCAGCAATAAAGATCTAAAGGATGAATTATGAGGTTACATATCTTCTGTTATAATTTCAAAACTAGCATAAATCACTTCCCTGATAAAATAATCTAAATGGTCGTAACTAGAAAGTTTAAATTTTATTTTACATTGTAAAAGCTAAAACGCTTTACTTGAGAAATGTAGGATATTTATTTTATTTTATATCTATATTTATATATGTTTGTCCAGCTGATTCTATTTTGTTTCCATGTGATTTTTCTGACTGGTTCTCCCATCTTTCACACGAAGTTTGCTGATTTTCGGAGTTACATATGCTAAAACGCCCATGTTTTTTTGTGATTAAAGTACTTTTTTCATCATCATTTTTCATATAAAAGCATGTTTTCGCCCAATTTCTTAACGCTGCAATCATGAAAACTCACTTTCAACCATTTCTTCTGCTGGTTCTGGTTGTGGCATCACTCCCTTCCTTACCAGCACCGGCACCAACATCGCCACCACCACCCCAAACAGCAGTGCCTGTATCATCTCCACCAGGGCTGCCACCTCCAACTGGCGGTGGTGACAGCGTGTGTCATGAGACAGTGGTGGTGGGTCTTCTGGACTGAGCGGGGTGTAAAAGCGAGGATCATGATTGGAGTATTGGCTGGTGCGGGTGTGATTGGGTTTGCTGCAATGCTGTACATGAAACACCGTAGCAATATCCAGCGAGCATGTTTTGGTGTATTAGCTAGAAGATCTCAATTCTAAATCAGTTTAATTCTTTTGATAGATCGATAACTATTTTTATTTGCCAAATTTAGTCATTTGAATTCAAAGCTGTGTTCATGAGGAAAAATAACAATTTCATTGGGGAAGAAATAGAAAGCTAAAATTTCTATATTTATCATAATTTCTCTTATGATTTTTGGAAGAAAATATAAATATATCAGTAAACCATACCTATTGATTTGGATATGTTGATATCAGTAATATTTGTAAACAGCTAAAAGTTATTTATCTTGTTTTCATATAATATATACTCTACTCATATTCATTAATATTTAGAGAGCACTTGATACAAAAAATAAAATAATAATAATACGATAAATATTCCTCAGATTTCACGTTAGCTGCTCTGTTCAAAGATTGTTAAATTTAATGACATCTGAGGAGCATTTTGGTAAAAGGATTGATTTTAGTTTAATGCTAATTTGGAGCTTGGTTTAATGATCCTATCAATTGAATACAGTCTAGCTACATTCTGATTGTGATTACAAATGTTAGGAGGGCCCAAATTCATTTGCAGTGGCTGTATTCCAGGTTATCACAGGCAGTCAAAAGACCTACAAATTCTAGCATAATAACATATAAATGTGTTATTAAGTGTAAATAATGAGGCTATATACAGAGTCAATAACCATATTCTTCTTTAGAAGTTAAAATTTGAAAAATCTTGAAACACCTGATCTAAAATGATCACACAAGCGAATAATCCTACCCCGAGTAAGACTGGTTTGGCTCTTGATATCGCTTTTCTATCATCATCGTCCTCTGAGATATGCATAGCCCATGCCATTGCTGGTGGTAATACCCCATACAACATTGTCATGCAATACCCTCCCTGTTTGAATAACACCCAATGAAAAAAAACACACTAACATACCCCTCCACAAAACACACACACACACACGAACTTACAGCGATGTCAGTAGCTGCAGAGAACACATCTGGAACAGTAGTAGACACAAAAAGAGAAGGACCAACGACCATAGCTGTGGCGGTAAAACTTGTTCTATTTCTTATCCACCATTTTTCTACAATTCTTGATTTCTGGAGGAAAAATCAAGATTTGAGCTTGACAGTAAAAAAACTAAAAATGCAGAGTTTTGGTTACAAATGGTAAATAATTGACTATGCCTGTGATGCAGAAGAAGAATCCCAAGTCAAATTGTTGACTATTTGCTCTTTAAAGAACTGAGAGAAGCCTAGGAGAGTTCCTATTAGTGATGTTCCTACTGCTAGAAGTGAAAATGCTTCTACCATAATCTCAACTCCATCCCATCTTTGCCTGGTTTACAGTCTCAAAATCATATGAATGAAATCGAGTCAACTTCAAGTCAAATGCTTGATCATTACCTCATAAGCAACTCTACCGGATCAATGAGTGATTCAGCTTGACTCGAGAGACTAAAAGCTATAGCGTCCCACACCAAGAGTCCTATCAAAGGTACAACACTGCCAAGCAGAACTGAAGTCCTTATGCGTCCGATATCACCTCCCAAATACGCGCAAAGAACTGAAAGTCATCATAATTTGACCAAAGTGAAAAACATGTTGGTTGACTTTAGATGACTACTTTCATACTTCTAGAGTTGACATTACTTGGAGAAAATCAAGGTATCCGTGAATAATTGAATAAATTTGAAGTCAAAGCATAGAGCTGACTTTAGGTATTTACCTGGAGCTAGATCATGATAAACCAAAGAAAATATCATTACCGGAACACTCGCCGGAACTTTTGTCCAATCGCCATTGCCCTCAAACCCTGACCACCCTCCAAGTAAGATAGCTAAAACCTCAATTGCTACTAACAACCCTGTTGCAGATCACATAACCAGTGTGAGTACTTGCTTCAAAATTTTGATTTAAGTGAAAATCTATATCATTGCCCCTGGTCAATACCTATCATAAAGACAGTAAGAACTTGATTCACTCGATCCGTGGTGCGTGTTCCACCAACAGAAATAAGAGTTGCAAAGGCTATGGTGAACAAAACCCCCGAAACTGATTCGGGAATGTTGATCAAATGGTAAAGAATTTCACCAGATTTTGAAGCATAAGCAATGGTTGAAGTGTACCCCAAGAACACATAGGCCAAAGTAGCTACAGCTCCGCCTATTTCGCCTAATGTCTCTTGAGCCATGGTTCTAATGGAAATCACTTCCAGTTCATTCTCATTGCCCACTCTCTTTTTCTTCTTTTTAAGAAGTCCCACATTGATCTCAACAAGTAACAATGCTTCAATCAACAGAAACCCCCAACACAAAGTCAATGATATTGAACTTGGAACCAACCCCTGTTCAAGAAAATCACAAGTCTTTACTTTTATCTAATGACAATTGTTTTCTTACCAAATTTGATTACTTTAACCCAAAATAATAATAAAAATGGTTACTTTTCTAAGATTATCAAAAGCCTTTTTTATAGTCATAGTCGAAATAATAAAGTCAATTTTATTTTATTTTGCTTTATTAATCTTGATTTGTTTCGTTATTGTCAATGTACTTCTTAATTACTTTTTGTTAATTCAATAAAAGGTTGTAGAGCGATTCTACGCATATTAATGACACATAGAAAAACATCCATGTATATTTTTTCGACGAAAAAATTATCTATTAATTCAATATTAAACTTAAAGTTAAAACACACACCACTTCCCTAGTGAATTACCGCAGGAGAAGTTTTCTGAGGAAGAGCAAGTATCCCAGTCCCGATACTTGTTCCGACGATAAGAGCTACCGCGCCTGCAATGGTACCCTTTTTGGTACCAGAAACTGTTATAGAAGTGGTGGAATCAACCTCTTTACTTTGTTTCTTTAAAGTTCCATTTAATATTGGTTTATCTCCTTGCATTTGACATGTAGTAGTAGTAGTAGTAGTATATGCATGATAGTAACTGTTATTCAAAAAAAAAAAAAAAACATAAAACAAAAATCAAGAAAATCTTGCCTTTACACACACACACAGATATAAACAGAGGAATTGTATATTTGTATATACGTACATGTTGGATCTATGGCGATAAAATGGTGTTGAATTTGGTGTTTGATGGAATAGATTGGTCCATGATGAAATGAATTGATGAGGTTTAGTTTGATGGAAGGAGGAAGAGGAATGAATGTAGTGAATCTGCATAATTCACATACAGAGTTGGTGATGGAGATGCAGTTTTTTCCCAAATATTGGGAAGGGAATAATATTATTAACTTTTTGCAATTTTTTTGCATCTAACTTGTCTTGGAATGGTTTGGGAAATGGAAATCTTGTGTGTTGTGCATAAAGTGTTGTTGTTTTTCTGGTTTTGTCTAGTTAAGAACTGGATTTGACATACATTGATATTTTGTGATTTCATTGAAAAAACATCATCTTTTCTATTGGTTGTCTACAGGATGGGGTCCCATGCTAGATATTTAGAAAAAGTTGCATAAACAGTTCCTATGGTTTTTAGTCTTTTAGTATTTTTTTTAACGATCAACTAAAGTATTGTCGGGTACTCTGTACGCGGCCCCCAATGGCCGAAAGGGGCCCCAGATGGCCTCTAGTCCGTACGGACAGAGCCCTTCGGCCCACCCGTCTCCTATTCCAGGGAAAAACCGGCCCACAAACCCGCCCGAAGGCACGACGGTAGTGAACCGGTAAAACTTGGAGGGATCAGGAGTCGAACCCATGACCACAAGGGCCAAGGGTCTCTCTATCACTTCCCAACCACCTACCCCACCACAAGGGTGGGGGTATCCATCACATGCCTCCCGTGGGAATCGAACCCGGCTCCCCCAAAAGAGAACCGGCCCTTTTACCACTAGGCCACATGATCAGGATGTTTTTACTCTTTTAGTATCTCTATGTTTAGTTACCAAACTAGAGCCCGCGTGATTAGGCGGAAAATACAGAATTGTCAGGGTTTGCATGGTCCGGAGTTCAGTTGGTTTGGTTATATATTCAATCGAAGCTGAAAACTGAAGTCATCGGTTGTTCTATTTTATTAACCAATTATCAATTCAGTTTATTCAATTTGATTGACGGTTTTGGTTCGGTTGTTTAATTTTGGTTAATAGTCAAAACCAAACTTATACTAAAACTTTTTTTGGAAATACATGTAATTATATATATCACTTAAAAAGCATGGTCGGTGGACCTGCTTTTTAAGTCTTCACCCCTTTCACTTTTTTAAAGTGACAAATTTCACCCCTTAAGTTTATGATTTGACAAAAACAAGTTTCTATCTTGATAGAAATGACCCTTCTACTTTTTAACTTAATAAAAAGGACCTCCTTACTTTCTAACTTAAACTTTTGCATGTAATGCATTCTACTCCACACTTCTCTATGACGTCAAAAGTAACCCTCTAACTTTGCAAATTTCACATTAACCCTCTCAAGTTTCTAAAGTTTTGAACTTACCGTAAAACTAATATCGTACCTTTTTTCTTGATGGATTTTTCGATACAAAGTCGAGTTTGGTCTGTGGACCTGCTTTTAAGTCTTCACCCTTTCACTTTTTTAAAGTGGCAAAATTCACCCTTCAAGTTTATGATTTGACAAAAAACCAAGTTTCTATCTTGATAGAAATGATCCTTCTACTTTTTAACTTAATAAAAAAGACCTCCTTACTTTCTAACTTAAACTTTCGCATGTAATGCATTCTACCCCACACTTCTCTATGACGTCAAAAGTAACCCTCTAACTTTGCAAATTTCACATTAGCCCCCTCAAGTTTCTAAAGTTTTGAACTTACCGTAAAAAAGCTTCACCCTTTCACTTTTTTAAAGTGATGCATTCTACCCCACACTTCTCTATGACGTCAAAAGTAACCCTCTAACTTTGCAAATTTCACATTAACCCTCTCAAGTTTCTAAAGTTTTGAACTTACCGTAAAACTAATATCGTACCTTTTTTCTTGATGGATTTTTCGATACAAAGTCGAGTTTGGTCTGTGGACCTGCTTTTTAAGTCTTCACCCTTTCACTTTTTTAAAGTGGCAAATTTCACCCCTCAAGTTTATGATTGACAAAAACCAAGTTTCTATCTTGATAGAAATGACCCTTCTACTTTTTAACTTAATAAAAAAGACCTCCTTACTTTCTAACTTAAACTTTGCATGTAATGCATTCTACCCCACACTTCTCTATGACGTCAAAAGTAACCCTCTAACTTTGCAAATTTCACATTAACCCCCTCAAGTTTCTAAAGTTTTGAACTTACCGTAAAACTAATATCGTACCTTTTACTTGATGGGTTTTTCGGTACAAAGTCAAGTTAATTTTGCTTGAGGCTAAAATATAAAACGGTTTTTTTTGATGGTATAATTCGAGTTACATACGTTTTTACTTAAACTGTGTTCCGAAACGAGACGGCTAACGTGTTTTCGTATGGTTAACGCATCACATAACGTGAAACTGTTTAAAGCGCTGCCGCCGCAACGCGCGGCCTACGGCCATAATCTAGTTTAGGCTTAAATACATAAAATGAATATATAAATCTATGAAATGAAATGTAGGCCACCCTTGTTAACAAGAACTGACAATCTAGCTCAAACTAATGTACTCTTGATCCATCTCTGCCATAGTCTTATTAATTTTTGTTATGATGTGTATTTTTAAAAAAGAAATTATTATGATTTGTAACCAATGTTTCTCTAACTGTATTTGACAACTAATGATTGGTTTATCAGTTCACTAGTTGACCGGTCAGAACCCATTTTAAAACCGAATAAAATATATGATACACTCTTTCAAAACAAGTTGGTGACTTTTAAACCAATTATTCTCATGATTTTTAAACGCTCATTGCTTATCCATACGTTAACATTTTTAAAAGTTATACCGTAAAAAAACGAGAATTTTATTCTCTTTAATTTCCATATGGTATTTCTAAGTTTTTTATTTAAAAAATAACATATTACGTGATTACTAGTGTTTGTGTTTCCTGTCGCATCGTGCAAACACCTCACACCCCTATGGTCTCTGTATATAGATCATTTGTAACAATAATGCATGTATAATTAAATGATAATTTCAAATTTTCTATATATTGTGATAGTTAGGAGAACTCATCTCGATATTAGATTATTTGATCAATTGTTCAAAATAATAATAAAAGTAAGTGCAATTTGAGTCCCTGTTATTTTACGCGGATTGCACCCTAAGTCCTTCCTTCTAAAATATTTCTTTGTGTCCTTGACATTCAGGATTGTTGTTAATTAAGTCCCCACACAAACGGACGTTAAGTAACTGTTACTATAGGGGTGAAATACCACTTTACCACGGCTTTAACTAATTAAATAAGATCAACCACAGTGTGGGCATTTTACTCGTTTGACTCCTACGTGTACTGGTCTGCGGAGTACCTTACTTGTCCGGTAACATTGTGTCCCTCGTCTGGGCGATCAAACCTTCCAACAGACTTCTTGAGTGGGCTCTATGGCTGGTTTCACCTTTACTTCTTCATCATTGATAGACTTGAGGGATTTATAGGGTTTCTTGATGAAATTCAACGATTTCACATTTTCTTCATCTTCCTTACATTTGTCGATCTTCGGATCTAGGCGAGATAAGTCACATGTATGTGTCTGGATGAGTAAAAACCACATACATGTTGTTGCATATGTTGGTTTGATCTGTGTTCTTGGTTTTGTTGGTTCAGATCCGTGATGTTCTTGTTGGTTCTGTTTTGGTTTTTGATGATTTGTGGATTGGTGTTATTGGATGTGTTTTGGTTTGATAATTTACATATTCGTTGGTGTCGAGGCGGTGACGATTTTCAATAAAACCGGACGAGGTCTTTGGATCCGTATGATGAATTTAAAAATAATCGGATGGTGTAGACCCCATTTGTATCTTGGCAGGGAATGAGCGAAGTCGAGCTAAGTCGGTCTTAAAAGTAAACTTGCTTGTTGGCCCGATTAAATAAAACCCAACTCTTAACACTATATGTTATAAGTTATTCTTAATCTTTCCGAACTAAAAAATTCACATCAATATAAACTCGTTGGCTCACTTGAGTTGCTCATGTAGCTCGTATTGAGTTCATTTATAAATTTTTACGTTATCTAAAAATCATTATTATTTACTAGAGTTCAAAAAAGAAATAAATAATGATAAGACCGGGTGTAACGGAGCATTGTTTGGCCGTGGAAGGAGAGGAAAAACGCCCCAAAACGCCGGGCTACACCGCCCCCCGGGCGTTTTGGAGCTTTTTTTTTGGGCTTGACACAGATAACGCTGCAAATTTGGTGTGAAAATGGTGAGCCATTTGGAGTGGGGCATGGAATTGAACTTACCACTACGTTTGGTCTAAGTCATGTTCAAGTTCAAACTTCAACACATTAGAGATAAACAAGCTGAACGGGCAAGCTCTTTTAATTTGATCCTGAGCCAAGCCAAATCTGCCTCGGCTAGCTCGCTAGTCAATCAGCCATAGTTTTGGGATGAGTAGACGTAAACGAAAACAAAAATAAAAGGACTAACGGTGAGTCAGGTCTAGAAGAGTAGATATATGAATGTTTGATAATGTAAAGGATGGCACGTAAGCTGTAAACCGAATAAAACAGATTAAGTGGGAGGCTCCAAAACCAATCCATCCAAACTTAGTGGGCCTCCATGTGTCCACCGACGGCCGGCGGACGGTGGTGTATTTTGTTCCTCTACTTGAATTTAGCTTAGACTTGAGATCGGTACGTACCCGTATCGAAAATACCGGTACAAAATTTGAACAAAAGTGGGTACCGAGTATCGAACCAAATACATAGGTACGGTACGGGTATCGGTACCGGTATTACGGTACGGTACCCGTTTTGGGTACCACTTTATTATTTTTCCTTTTTGAGCACTCGTATGGGTACCAAGTAGGTAAAACCAATACGGGTACCAAATTGATAAAATTGGTACGAGTACCAATATGGTACATGTATCAAATAGGTAAAAATTGATACGAATATCATTATACGAAGCAAAACATATTATCAAATTCATTAGTATATGGAATTCGGTAGCCGAACCCTTGCCGAAATCAATAAAAGTGTGTACCAATACCTATACCGAGTACCAAAAATTGGTACAAATACAAGTACCGGTATAAATACGAGTACCAATATGGTACATGTATCAAATAGGTAAATTGATACGAATATCATTATACGAAGCAAAACATATTATCAAATTCATTAGTATATGGAATTCGGTAGCCGAACCCTTGCCGAAATCAATAAAAGTGTGTACCAATACCTATACCGAGTTACCAAAAATGGTACAAATACAAGTACCGGTTTTAAATACGAGTACCAATATGGTACATGTATCAAATAGGTAAAATTGATACGAATATCATTATACGAAGCAAAACATATTATCAAATTCATTAGTATATGGAATTCGGTAGCCGAACCCTTGCCGAAATCAATAAAAGTGTGTACCAATACCTATACCGAGTACTAAAAATCGGTACAAATACAAGTACCGGTATAAATACGAGTATAGGTAGTCCAGAAAAAAAAAATGTTTATGCTTTTTTTTTAACGGCAAATTACATCTCCTATACTATTACAACCAATAATTCTAAACTACAACACTCTTATCAAGGATTGAATCTTGAACCTCACCTCTAAGAGACATATACCTCTATCAAATGGGCTAGCCTTCATTTGCAAAATATATATCCTAATTACTCCACACATACACCCTTACAATTTTCAATTTACACCAGCGGCCCCCACTTCTGTTGGAACACCTACCAACTAGTATTATACCCGTCCGCTGGGACGGGTTTTTAAAACTTACAACATTTAAACTATGTGCATTGAAGATCTCGTTAACATTTTATCCAACTATGATAGGCGCATAAATTGGTTAACTACCGTACATGTAACTCAAATATTGTTATTTAGTAGGCGTAATTTAACTTCTTTGCTTTGTTGTGTGTAACCCGAACATTACAATGAAAACAACGTTAAAGAAATAGCAACAAACATACACAAGTAAAAAACAAACAAATCAAACAAAAAGTTGTAAACGTATTTAGTAGTTTAGCAGAGACATGATTCGAGCATCGCCCTTTTATCCTAGTCAGTCCAGCTTTGCTCAACTTCCATCAATTTTTGTGATACTCGTGTTTAATCTCACTAAACATCCGAGCTAGTTCTGAGTTCACGCTTACTTTATTAAATCCTAACCACAATAAATAATCAGTTATTGTCTAAAATTAATCTGGGACGGGTTCTTAAAATTTATAACATTTAAACTATGTGTATATGAAGATCCGATAACATTTTATCCAACTGGATAAGTAAATGCATAAGTTCATTAATTCTCATTCATGTAGCTCAAATTTTGTTATTTAACTGGCTCACTTTAACATTTTTGGTTTTGTTGTGTATGATCGGAATTTTTTCAAGGAAAAACAAACACTAATGAAATAGCAAATTTGTATTGCATATGCATGAAACAAAGATAACAAACTGTAAAACAAATTCGATATACAACTTCACATTACTAAACACCTCGCGAAATTATAGTCTCGATATAGATCGCAACCATTGAGAAATGAAAAACCATGAATCACATTCATCCTAGGTCTATCTAAAGAACATCTCCCCACTCAATTATCACAAGACATTAGCGTGTTGCATTCGACGGGGGACATCACATCAGCCTCATATAGCGTCCTTTTTCAAGGTTTTTGTTGACAAAATGTGCCTACAAATAATGGTTCAGATAACCTTAATTTCATTAACAAAAACAACTAAGGGGCAAATTAAAGTAGTGCCTATGGTAAATTTAACTAAGTTACTCATTGCCCGTTATTTGAATTCTAGTTGTCTTAAATTATAATAGACTTGTAACTAATGGTGGTTTCCTTTTTATTCTTAATACAAGTAAGACTACAATTCTGCACCTCTCTGTTTAAAGTGTTCACAGTTCATATAACCAATAAATTCTATATTTTATGTAAAATCATCACATATATTATTGTGGGATTTTGCTTAAAGCACACCTGAAGATAAGCACCTTTGAACAAACACGGGTTTGAAACAAAAAAGATGTGGATCCCTGCTAATGTTGTCCCTAGAAACCAAATCATACAACCAAACATCACCAACCACCATTTTAACTTCAAATATTAAGAACCACACATAAACATACCATCCCATATAATTTAATGGATGCATCACAATGCTCAGGAACACATACTTAAATTTTCTATAACTACAACTTAAAATCATAATCATTGTTGCAATTATAACCTAAGATCAAACAGATGGTTTAGATTCTATCAAAAACCACAAAAAAAAAAAAAAAAAACATTGTAGTAAAATAACAAACCAAATATATACACATGTTGTAATTCATCAAATTAGTGAAAATAATATTTTTTATTTATGATTGAAAAGAATAAGATACAATCTATCGTAGAAAATCTTAATTCATCTATTCCACTAATGCACCTTACATGGGTCAAAAACTAATATTACCATTTCATCTATTCCACCAATCAACCTTACATGAGTAAAAAAAAATAGCATTACTAGTTCATCTATTTCACTAATAACCTCAAATATAAATTACAAAAAAATTAGATGAAATGGTGAAAAGAATGAACTACAATTTCTCAAAGAAAATCATCACTACTTTTTTTCTCAAAATGAACCAGCAATGTATCAAGTTGTTATAACTGATACACCATAAAAACACTAACTTTTAACCTCTAAACACTTGAACTCTTGGTTATAATTGTTAGCATGAAAAAACTTTAGTCTTTGTAATTGGTAACATCGCCACAAAACAGTCCATGTATCATGATATAATAATATGTGTTGCAAGTGCAGTCCCTAAACCGTTGTAATAGCCCTTGATTTCACAATGGATTCTGTTACATCCAGTTTAAACCTTCGAAAATCATAGAAACACAAGTTTTTAATAAACTCCAGCTCATACATTCTTTAACTAAAATAAAGAGATTGATTACCAAGATCATACTACAAACATATTAAAATAATTCTAGTGGTATGCAAAGATTCTTACCTCTTTGAACCCCCCACATGATTTGAGAATATGCTTTTCATTTAGGAAGCCACATACTCCACCATGGGAATGAAGGAAGAATCCCTTCAGGTAGGAGTGGACTTAGATCTCAAGCATGGTTTCCTTCTAATTAGGGGTCAGAGGAACCGCTCTAGTAAGATTTTAAAGCCAGTAAGTGCACATTCGTCCTTTGCGTGTCCCTTCCATATTCTGATATTCTTAACATGGTCTAAGTTACTTGCACATCATTCTACCACGATACCATTTTGGCATGGTAACACAGACAAATTACTTTAATACGGAATTTTTGGAATAGAAAATTTCCTAAGTTGTGCAAATTTCTGATTCAAGATGACCCTCAAGTCCTCAACCGATACTCAAACCTACAAATGAGCAAGTAAAAGTTAGACTTTACAGGAGTGAAAATTCATTTCATCGACCCACCTTATAAAAACTTTTTGACAGCTACTGTGGAATTTGATGCTAAATATGAACCACAAGCATTGTTACTCGCCAGGAAACCACACATATCTTCTTACTCATACCGCCTGGTCCATCCGTTCCATCTGTAGGCAAATAACAATAATAGAAAACAATAGGTAATAAACATACATGAAGCTTGAAGACAAATCCAAGTTCTAGTGTTCTAAGTTTCTATCATAAATCAATCATATTACAAACCTGAAGACTGATTCAATCTACCAAGTACCAACAAAACCATATCAAATTACAAAGCATGAGTGAGCTACTAACTTATTAGTAGTAATTAACAATCTTTAAGTAAAAAG